>JAMKCH010005924.1:0-68125 GCA_023653785.1 Ophioderma brevispina
ATAATTGCACTTTTTTGCTTTTACATATTTACTCTTTGGATTCAGTTCGAATTTTTTATATCTTTGATTTACGATCACCCATTTTGGTATGCTCTATCACGATCATTAATTTTTAGTTTTTAGTCTATCAGTTTAACTGGCTTTATCAGTCTTTTGTTACTTCTCTATTTTACTGGGAAAAAATGAAGTTATATTTTTCAAGCATGATCTTTTCAAACAACTCGGCTTTTTATCAGCATCATTCGCTGCGTATATCTCGTCCCATGTCTCATTTATACTCCACTGACCAAAAGCACGTTCGCCGATTCGGTCAGATGGGCGCCTACTTTATAGTAGATTTTGGGGGGGAGCGGGAATTGATCTTGTGAAAAGACTACGCAGCATGTTTTTAAACTTTTCCCAAGAGGTGCTACTTTAAAGGATCATTAAAATATGCATATATCAGTTGTTCACTAATTTGTCAAAGAATTGAATCGTCCCTGGTCGAAAGTGCACAACCTGAATCATATTCAAATGTTGTTTCGATGGTCGTTGTTCAAAATCATTAAATTCCGCCCATGATTACAAAGACAACATTTTGGTAGACGCAAATGTCAATAGTCGTGAGCAAATGCCGTTGAAGAAGACAGTCAAGCTTACACTTTGGTGGGAAGTAAACGCAAACAACATATAAATCAATTCTAAAAGTTGGTAAGTTATTTGTCACCCACTAACACCTCCAGTTTCGAATGGAACCTGAACGTCGACGGGGACTTCACTCTTCAAATGGTCACGCACAAAGCATTGCACACTCACCTTGGATTTGAATCAACATTATTTCTGTCTTTACGGTGACAAATAAATAAATCCCTGAAGCAATGATAAGAGTGAGAAGTATAGAAAATGCAAACCCGGGGTGCAAACCCGGGGGTGCTACTCCTAAACATCTCTTACTTGTGCTCATGTGTGGGACTTTTCAATATTAATGATCTCACAAGGGAAAATGTTTGCCCCCTAGGGTGTTGTCAAATGAAAGAGTGAGAGGTATAGAATACTATCAAAATGCAACAACCCGGGGGTGCTACTCCTAACATCTTATTTATGCTCTTGTTGACGGGACTTCTCATGATTATATCTCCACATGAAAATGGTTGTGACCCCTGGGTTGTTGTCATATGAAAGAGCAGGAAGTAAATAATACTATAAATGCAAACCCGGGGTGCCACTCCTAAACATCTCTGACTTATGCTCGTTGGGGGTTTTCATTGCAAGATGAAAAAATATCATCCACCCCCTAGGTGGGTCAAATGAATAGTGGAAGTAAAACTAGTTAAGAAATTGGAGTTGATCGGGTTGCACACTTTTTGGGGGACACCCTCTACACAGTTGCACTCTGGTGGTGCTGCTTTTGTCTCACAATTATCGTGAAAGCAAGGCGAGACTGTGGTTTCGAGAACCGCCTTGTTCTTATCTTCCTAAGGAACTTCTGAACAATTGCTCTCAGTACGTCCTGTATTTACATTTTGTTACCTACACGCAGGATTTAGGTGCGGTGGTGGCATGTGAAGGCGGCGTGACACCCGAGTAAGGTATGGGTGGGGTTGGTCGTTTAGAGAATTTGGAGAGTTGTTACTTGGCAGAAGATTTCCTTTGAAGATAAAGGGCTGGTGGTATAGGAGTGTGTTGAGTCAGTGATGCTGTAATGGGAAGTGGAGACATGGTTCCTGAGTGAAAAGAGTGGTGGATTTTGAGAATGGCATGAGAGAGCAATGGTGAGGGCTATGTGTGGTGTGAAATTGATGGATAGGAAAGAAGAAGACTGAGGATTGATGCAGATGTTTGGGTTGGGAAGAGGCGGCTGACCGAATGGCGAATGCGAATTGGTGTAAGATGGTATGTGCACGTGCTGAGGGGAAGGATGAGGAAGCATGTTTTAAAAAAGGGCTTTTGAGTTTGAGGGTGGGTGGTTTTGAGGAAGAGGGGCCGACACCAAAGAGGACATGGAGGAAGCAAGTGGAGGAGTGATAGGAGGGTTGGGGTTGAGTATGGGGGATGCAATTAATTCGCGAGTGAAGATGGAGTCAGGGCGATGTGCTAACGATGTGATGAGGTGAATCCGTCCACCCCCTGGGGTTGCGGGGACAAAACCGGATTTAACACTTTGGTTGTTACTACTACTACTACTACTCCGCAGTTTGTTCCCCGGTCCATTTTTGTGACAACCAATCAGATCCTTTCTGTAAACACCTGTGATTCGTAGCTGATCACCTTCCTTCACAACTTCACAAGACAACAATCTGTATTTTGCAGAAGCCACTGACCTCAAAGTATTCTTGTTTGTGCCCCTCTTTTTGAATGCATTTTGCATGTTGATTCCAAATATGTTCATGACATTTGCAGATTTTGAAATGGTTGAATTCTGAGTGATAAGGCTCAAGCTGCACTGTTCCCATGGATGTGGGGTTAACTGCAGTACACATGGATTGTGGGTCACTGCAAGTAACCAAATGCATCAACTTCGCATTCCCCACTTCATTCATTGCATCTGCAATGAAGCCAAATGCAATTTTGAACTGTGTTACTAGTGTGTTGATCAAATAATTGGTTTTCTCCATTTTTCAACACTGCACTGCATTGCTCTTCACCATTGCAGTGAAGTATGATGGACCTTAAAACTTCAATGATGAATAGCACTGCAAGCTACTGCATTCAACTATTTATTTGCTTTTGGTACTGCTTAACAATTAGGGATGGTATCTGTGTACATGTTTGACATGAACCAATTGTGTGCTCTCATATTAATCAGGCGATGTATGCAACTGCTCATAAGCAACCTCATTCCAAAGAAGTTTTGTCTTGAAGTAGATATCCTTTAGTAGGCTTACGTTTTTCATGTGCTTGTCATTTTCCCTCTATAGGACCCTTTCATGAAGGGTAACTTATCTTGATGGAATTTGTTTGCCCTTCAATCATCCAAGCTATGAAGTATATAATACATGCACCTGTTCACCTGAACATTTCAGATATTTCTGCGCAGTTCTTTGTATTCGCTGCATGCTTGGATTGTTATGGCGACCGGGCTTGCTGCCAGTTACCTATTGACCTCCCTTGCAAGTGCCCTATACATCCACATATGTTGCCTTTTCTCTCCTCTGGAGTTCTCTGCAATTCCATCTTACTCCACATCACATGACCAAAGAAAGTTGTCAGCTTTTGTTTCAGGACCATCGCTTTGAGGGTGATATCTGGCTTGATGATCTCAATCTCCTCGCTTTCATTTTTAAAATCTTTCACTTCCCTGAGATGCCTAAACTATTCACAGGCACCAAATGGTATTCAGCCATTAGTGACAAATTCAAATTTTGGTAATTCCATATATTTCTAACAACTAGTGTCACAAAATTCCTCATAGTTTTGAAGTGGTAACTAGGTAAACTAAGTCAGTAATTAGAACATGACTTTGAACCTATGGAAGTGACATGTATATAAATCACTGTGCAATTATATGATACAGAGCATATTTTCTATAAAAAAACTCCTATATATTTTACACGGGTCCTGTGAAATGTTATTTTGACACAAAGGTTATTGACTTGTTTATGAAGATGGTTGTGATTGTGCCCAATTATTTGACAATTTTGTTTCATTTGTAAATTTTAAAAATGTAATACTGACAAAAAATGTTTGTTAAAATGAAGGTGCAAAATGTCTCTATTTGTTGATAGTCCAAAATTAAGACATTGAAATGTCTCATTGTTTTGCATTCTGAATGAGATTTGTGTTTTAGCTTGTTTTATAGTGGTTGGACACTCAGATTTGGTTCCTGTCCTGTCATTCTTGTTGCATAAGCATGATAAACTGGTTCCATCTTGCGGTCATAATATTTTCAAACCCTGACTTGGAGGGAAGGGGTAAAGAAGTTATAGTGACAATGCATTTCAAGCCTATTCCCTTGCTTAATAGCTGCCAATATTATTAATAAGTGTTCCAAGAATCATATCCAAGATTGTAGTAGCATGACAAGTTGGCTTAGCACGTAGCTATACCAACATACTTAAAAAATCTAAATTAGTTTTTTCCCTAATTCCTTCTTCTGTCTACTACTACGAACAACAGTAATTTTAGGTGCTTTACAGAGGGAACCAAGTATCTACAATGGTGGGAAAAATGGGGAATCTAGAAGCTCCTTCCCGGAGAAATTTGACCATTTGGAGGGAAATTTTGACTTTTCGAACAAAGAAATACGAAATCCTGGTGGGAAATCTAATGGTAAATGTGACACCTTCCAGAAAATATTCATTTTGTTTCCAGCCCTTGATATCAGAACACCTTATAAACTAAACAGAAGAAAACAAATTACAATCAAAGCAATCAATTTTTGAGGCTGTGATTTGAAGGTTCCATGGAAGCGGCTTTATTAATATATTATGGGTAATGCTTGTTCCAAAGTTTTGGTGCAGCAGCGTAGAAACCATCTGTCACCTGCAAACGTATGAGTATGAAAGGTTACTGCGAGTCGTTGATCCTGAGAAATGTAGTCCGGGCATGTGGAAACTTGATGTGAGTTCAGTAAGGTTATGGACATCAAATCTGTGGAAACATTTGAAAACATTTGCCATTACTTTTAAATTATCTTTTGAATGGTAAGCCATGCAGTCATTTAATGAGGGACGACCTGTGATCATATTTCCTGCATTTGAAAATCATTTTTAGCATGTTCTGTTTTGTACCTTGAGACTCTGAGTCAGCTTGAGGTAATACCGAATAAAAGTGAATTGGTGGATCAAGTCTGAGTGACGATGTTTCCCGCAGCATTGTGACAATATCCCAGATACAATGCCCAGCAATTTCTATGGTTTGATGATTGCACCACTTTTTTTGTGACCCCTGTATGGATGGACAGCCGCAATACCTGTTAGCTGGAGAAATGGGCAAAGCCATCCTACTATCCAAAGATGAGAACACTAGTGATCCCCCTCCTGTTTCATGCCCATTTGGGGGGCCTCGACCGCAAAACTTTGGTACAAGGCGTGCGGCTCCCGCCGGGTAAAAAAAATTTTACACGTTTATAGGACCAAATTGTACAAAAATAGGACCCAATAATAGAGTTGGTTTCCAAAATTCGACCATTTCTATAGCTGGTTGAAATTTCGCACCATTTTCATAGTAATAGTTGCAAAATCGCCCATTTTCATAGCAACTTTTCCGAAATCTGAAAAATCAACCATTTTCATTGTATTTTAACCGAAATCCCAAAGAAAATTGACCCATGTTCATAGTAAATTGCGACCAAACATTTGAAAAGTGACTCATTTAGATTGGGCAATGACCTTAAAAATGACCCATCAATATAGTAGTCAGGTGGGAAAAACGACCCATTGTTTAGATTAGTGGTGAAAATGTGACCATATCGCAGCACATATACCTACCCTTTTCACGAATGTAACCCCCCGGGTGCCCATCCACACTGAAGAATTTAGTGTAACTCGAATAGGTCTTTCTCGCTCAAAGACCCCCATCAACTACCTGACAGCAAACAATATGATCCACTCCATTTCAGAGGTTTTCATGGAGAAAATATCATGATGTGTGGAACACACAGAACACTACTGAAATGCTCCAAGATTCCAAAAAGATTGGTATACTAATTTGTGACAATATGGCTCGGACCTGCAAAATGCCGATGGTACTATAACACACAACCTTGTACAGTTGCTGTAGAGTGGTGTCATGTTCCCAGACCACATTAGTAAAATCATATTTTAAATACTTAATGAAAGCTGTTCATATGAGTCAAACAGTCACTGAAGTGGACAACCGACTGGATACAATGCATGCTAGGAGTCGTCCAAGGTTGCCCACCCTCTTGCATCCTGTTTTTGCCGTCTTCATTCTGTGTCTTGATCTCGAAGGCCAGTCCAAACGCCTCGGGTACTGCATGAGTGGATCCAACATCATATCATCTGCCAAAGCATATGCAGCTGACCTGACCCTCGTAGCTAGGAATCCAGAAGCATGTCAAGAACTTGAAAATACAGTGAACAACTTCCTCAAGTGGACACGGACCATGAAAGCCAAACCAAGCAAATGCAAGTCTCATGGCATGAAGAAGTTTGTCCCCAATGCAGAACAAAGACAGAACAAAAGTAAATATGTCACCTACAAAAGGCAGGTTACAATTTGCATGTTAGCCTAGTGGCTATCCGACAAGATACAACAAATCAATAAACAATAACAACCAAGTAAAAACTTTACAATAGTTGTATTTCTTCAATCTTCAATATAATACATAATTTGTGGTATCTTGGATTTGATTGATTGTGGTATCTTGGATTGATTTTAATTTGATACCATTTGGTTGATATTCTTTGTATTCCAATTCAGAACACTGAATAAATTTTGCAGTTTCCAAAAAGTTATGAATTTGTCAATGATTTATCTCAGGAAGACAATGGATGAACATACCTATATGGATGGAATTTTATTACATTATAATCAGAGAGTGATATATCTCTCTACCCAACCCACATAAACTGGCCAGGATTATCTAAAGAATTAGCACAGACAACAGAAAGCCTTGGACACTGGCATACCAATACTATGGAATGATCATTCACCCAGGCCCTGGACTAACATCTGTTGTAACAATATTGTCCCATAGTACTACCCAGTACAACTGGACCAAAGTTCAAACTAGTGTCAATGGATAGAGCTAAATCCTCAAAGTTTATTCACCCTGCTAATACCTCAATGCTTAAGGTAGAAAGATCCTAATCAAACTAAAGTCTTAATTTAAACATTTTTTATGTCTTTTCATAAATAATATTAAGGTATATGTGGAATTATGTACAATCCGACACTTTCTGAATATATTATGCAAATGAGAGATCCAATATGGCCACCAATGGTTGCCATTTTAAAGAAATTTTGATGCGTTCTCTTGACCAAAGTGTACAACCTATCAACATAAATTTGGTATTTATGATAATTACACAATTTGCCTTGTACTGACGATTTTATTTTTTTCTAATTTATGAAAAGGTTTTGATTAATATTCAAAAATATGAAAATTACATGAATTTCACAGCTCATTAATATGTTTAATGCTAATAACTCCAAATCGGGGTAGACTTTTAACAAATAAAAAATAATAATAAAACAAAAATAGGTTTTCGGATACTTACTGGTCAATTAACATCACCAGTGTTCTTGTAGCCATTACATTACTTTCCTTAACCCATATGTAAAAGAGGTGGTATTTGCCTGATACCCTGGTCTGTATAGAACAAAGTGTTTCCATTTTTTTCTGTAAGTTTTTGCAAAATATCCTAACTACAGGTCTAAACGCGTTGCTAAGGAAAACAAACATTATAAAATATCGTCATTAGCATTTTTGGATTGTTCATGGTTGATTGAATGTTTGAAATTACTAAAAGAAAAGCACCAAAAAGAAGAAATTGATTTCGAAGGAAAAATATTTTGATTAGGATCCTTTATCCTTAATAGTCATGAATATATATTATGCCTTGATTCTAATAGTACATGTGGAACTGCCATTTTGTGAAAATTTTGCAATATACCAATCTTGTAACCAAGGTTTTCTAAAAAATCAATTGTATGAGGATTCCACAAATCATGGTGTCATTTTTAAATGTGTTCTTGATGAATTCTAGGGGGCAAGCGTTGATAAGGGGTGTTCAAACATATAAAATGGAAAGCAAAAAGTGTTTTTAAAGTATACCATCATGTTCAGTACCCTTTAAGGATTCAGACAGGTATAGTTCTGCCCTACCTGATGGGTTATAGTACAAGAGTTACAAGGACAAAACGGGTTCAAGGTCACACTGGGGGTAATATTTCACATTCATCGGTTTGTTCTTAAATGGTGCCAAATTGTTCGTCGACGGTACAGAAGCCGAAAATTATACAGGTCGCGTGTTAAGGGGGATGGCACGATTAAGAATATGGAAGTTTTCATCTAATAGATTGGCCTCACTCCACAACCCCATGTTGTAAAGTTTCGCGCCGATATTTCAATCCGTTTGACGGAGAGCTAAAACGATTGAAAGCACATAGAGTAATGTGTTTAAATTAGAAAATTAATATGGTCGACCAAAATGGGGGCACATTTTCGTTCATTAACTTCCAAACCAACATCCCTTTGGCTGTGAGATTTCACAGGGTAAATGAGAAAAAATAGTAGCTTGGTTGATACCAAAATGTTGACAATTACGGTAAATCCTGCGGCTTCTGGGGACGAGGCTATTAGCGATAGGGCACCCATGGACCTTAATGACGTTTTGATCATAATAGAGGGAATATGGCCGTGGTCCCCTACATGGTCTTAGGGGGGGGAGACAACTAGTATATCTATTAAAAGCTCTGACTTTGAAAGGTGGAAAACACCAGAATCTACATTCATTTTATTTATTTAGTAGACCCAGTGAAGACTTTAAAACAAGTTTAAACAAATCTAACATAATGATGACCTTGAACTTTCTTGAGGCCTATCTACTAAAACAGTAGGTCGTAAATAGGCAACAAACTAACATTTTTCGAAAACCTTATGAAGCAACCGCAACAGATTGGTGTAAATTTTAAACAACTTAAACACTTTTATTGTTTACCCCTGTACAAATTTTCCCCCTTATAAAACACCCAAAAACACATTTTAAAAAATGACACCCATGATTTTCAGATTCTCCATGAAATTCTGTATTGGAAAAACATTGGTGTCAAAACCAAAACATTCATTACATTTCCCCATGTACTATATAATGTGACATCGACAAAGTGCACAAAACGCAATATGTGGCATACGATCCCTGTGTAGAAGTAATTATGGTCCGGCGTACTCATAGTCCGAAAACAATGGTGAACAATAGGACAATCGATTCAGTTGACTCTTCACGCAACATTAGTTTCACGCTTTATTCCGTTGTCGTCTATGGAGCCCGGACTATGATACCTGGCGGACTATCATTACTTTCACACCGGTGTGAAAGTAACTATAGTCCGGCAGGAGCCATAGTCCGGGCTCCATAGACGATAACGGAATAAAGCGTGAAACTAATGTTGCGTGAAGAGTCAACTGAATCGATTGCCCTATTGTTCACCATTGTTCCCGGACTGAATTCAGTGCTGGGTCATTCCATGCCAAAACACCAAGGTGTGGAACCCACCCTCTCAGATTTTGTTGAAATTGCTGTCAAAGGTACATTTTATGGGGCTACAGTGGAGGTCAAAAGGAAAAATTCAAATTCCATTCCGTTTTGAAGTTATGGGCTCTCAAAGTTTTACGACTCGGACTATAAATTGTGATTCAGTATTAAAAAAAACTTTATTAATGCTATTTATATAATCAGTAGTTTCCACTTGTTGCATCAATAACAAAGCAAGTAGGATTTCTTTGCATCCCCTAGTAAAATAGGCCCTCAAATAGTTGCCATGGTGCAAAATGGACTAAAATGGGACCACACATAGAGGGCGCTTATTTTGACGCGTACACCTGATATGAAGTTCTAGCATTGAAAACATATTAGCATACACTATAACAATCACTGTGATAGAAGTTTTGTTTTGTATTTTTGATGTCTTCAGTGAAAAAATGCGGATTACATATCAAGCAAAATTAAGCTCAGTTTGGTTTAAAAGTTGCTAAAAGTATTTTGGGATTTTTTTTTTCATCACTACAGACCACTTTAGATGCGATCAGTATCATCCCAAACATGTCCCAAACAATTCCTCCATGACATGTTAGGTGACTCAGTTCAACATTTTCCTAGTACTTAGTCAAATTTTGCACTTTTTCTGGTAAAGGTTTCTGAATTCTGCAACTTTTAAAAAAAAATGGGCCAAACTTTGCTTCATCTGTTTTTCACTGAAGACATCAAAAATACAAAACAAAACTTATATCACAATGATTGTTATAGTGTATGCTAATATTTATTCAATGCTAGACTCATATCAGGTATGTACGCGTCAAAATAAGCGCCCTCATTGTTTGCGTCCCATTTTAGTCCATTTCGCATCATTAGGAAACTATTTGAGGGCCTATTTTACTAGGGGGGATACAAAGACATTCTACGGCTTTGTTATTGATGACAAGTGGCAACTACTGTTTATACATAGACATAGGAAGTTTTTTAATAAGAATCACAATTTTATCTAGTCGATCGTAAAAATTTGAGAGCCCATAAAGCTTCAAAACGGAAATGGAATTGAATTTTCCTTTTGACCTCCCCTGTAGCCCCATAAAATGTACTTTGATGCCAATTTCAACAAAAAATCTGAAGGGGTGGGTCCACCACCTGGGTTTTGCATGGAAGACCTGCTCGATTCCTTAACGTTGTAGCCGAATCAGGCCCGTCGCCATGGGGGGTGGGTGTGGGTGGTGGAAAACCCCCCCCCGCGCGATCCTCAAAAAGAGAGAAAAAACAAAAAGAGTGAAAAAAGAGAGGAGGAGAGAAGAAGGAAGAGAGAGAAGAGAAATAAAAAAAGTAAAAAAGGGGAAAAAACGAAGAAACAAAACAGAGAGAAACCGCCATTCTGAACGCCATGAGATCGAACTCCAGACTTAGCATAAATCCAAAACATCAAAATATTGAAAAATGCTTCCCTCAAGCCCCAAATAGTTTTGTTTCACGCATCCAACGGTAATCATTGAATTGTTAATGTGCATTGAGTACTGTGATCAATCAAATGGGCAAATAAATGTGGCAGTGGCATGGCGCAAACGCAGAGGGGAGCCAGTGGGTCACTCCCCTATTAGTTTGGTCTACCAGTGTTTAGGGGAATTTTCAGTAGGGGAGCCTGAGTCAGTGGTCAAAAAAAAAGATAGGGATTGTTCCCTAACTCCGCTCATGCCAAAAGTTAAGGTTCGTCTGCCGTCGGTGGTTGGGTTAAGGGCCCTTTCTTTCATTTGAATTAAATTCCCATACTTACTCCATTCAAAAATACCCTTCTTAATAGCTAAATCCAATAGCTCTGGGGGCTCCGCCCTGCCGACCCGGCAGAGGGACTCTGCTCTTGCCACCCCACCGTTAAAAGGTTGGCGCTCGCTATATGTAGGTAGGCCTTCAGCAGAGCAGTACAAAAAAAAAATATGTTAGAAACTGTCTTTGCTTTGAATTGATTATATTTACCTCTCAAAAGTGGTCATCTCTTGAAGTTCTGAATAGCCAAAGAATTTGAGCTTCCGGGGGATTCCCATGGACCCTGGAAGGGAGTCTGCTACCCTACAATCCCACACGTTAAAGACAATTAACGCTCGCTAATGTGTAATTCCTTTGGGCAATCGCCCGTCTCTTGAGCAGATTTGGAAACCATTCTTTCTTGAAGTGTTACTATTTACACCCTCAAAAGTGGGCCATCTTGAAGGATCTGAATAGCTCTATAAGAGCTACCGAGGGGCTCCGCCCCCTGGACCCCGGCAGGGGCTCTAAACCGGGCCCCTGGCTGGACCCCACCCGTTTAAGGCTTTTCCGTTTGCGCTCTTGTGTCAAGGCACTTGTGGTGTGCAGTTTGGTTCGAACGATCAACAAGAAAATGTCTCTAAGGGCATCTACTTAGGAAAGAGAGCTCCGAACCGCATGCCGCTAGTTACATGGTTTTAAACCGAGTCTTTGACAAAGACTAACGCTCACTACGCTTCAAAGGATTCTTGAATGCAGCAATAAAATTTTTCAGTTGACACCCCCCCCCCCGACAAATTGTCTAGCGACGGCCCTGGCCGAAATGTGAGTACTTCGGACTCTAATTACTTCTACACCGGCCAAGGAATAGACGGACAGCAGATTGCTTATACACTGTTAAAAATAAATTTGTAAAAAAACAGGGATTTGACTGACAGCTGGGACTCACAACGTGCAGAACGTAAAATAACCGGAGCCGTCAAAAAACGAAACCATTGCAGGGAACGTAAAATAACGGCGTAAAAGCTCAGCTTCAACGTTATTGTTAGTTTTTGACTTGTTTAAACAATATTAAGAATTAAACGTTATTACAATCCTCTGACCAAATTTTCGCGTTGTATAGCTATGGCATCATACAAACGTTGTATTGACGTTACCATGTGGTTGTAAAAAGTTACATTTTAGGCAAACAATTTTGAGAAAAGCGGCAATAAACAAAGGGAATAAGTGAAAATTTAAACCACATTATAGACTTTGTTTTATATGGTAATGTACACATTCTAATGTCACCGATTACTTAATCATCACATACGTAAACTTAATACATGTACCTTACATAGATTCGAACCAGGGCCTTAAGATTACAAGTCCTAAACCTTATCTACTACACTACATGACTTCACTGATAACAGATGCTAAAATTAAATATATATATGTGTGTACTATTTTTTTTTTTCAAATTAAACTAAATATATTACAAAAAGGAGGAATTGAGTTCTACAAGATTTTTTTAAACTATTTTTAAAAACGATAGGGAAAATAAGATTTTGCATTTTTTTAATGACGTTACTTACGACGTTATTTAACACATTTTATAGGTAAGACGATGTTCATAGCCCATATTCTTACATTAAAACAAGTAAGTTACAAAGAACGTAATATTACGGAAATTTTAGTAACGGTCAGTGTATAAATAGTACCTTTTTTAAAAAAATGTGTAGACATTTTCTAGCCCAACTGTTGATTGTGTAGTATTTTTCTGCTTCCAAATTGTTAATTTATGTTAGGGTATAGGAAAAAAGCGTGAATGAACGATTTTGAATTAATTGGGGTTTACCGTAATTAAAAGGTGAAGTTGGTAAAATAAGAACATTTTTAACAGTGGTATCATAGTCAACCCATGCGGTTCCTCTGGAAGTGATTCTATAATGACATGAAGAACAAACAAAGGAATATGGTAAGCACCAAAGTGGACAGACAGAAATGCTTTAAACAACCAATGTAAGACAATTGAGTGGGCTTATGAAGCTATGGATATACAAGAATGTTATTCTACCCAAACGACAGGCGAGTTCACCATCTATAACTTCCCACTTTCCTACATTAAAGTCTGGAAGCATTGCTCCAAATACCGAAGCAGGGCAGGTAAATATATAGCAGAATATACCATCACCATTGCTTTGCACAGGAGCAGGAAACACTATGGTCTGCGCAACTGAAAAAGCTAACAACTTCGTCAAATGTATGCCAAATAAACTAAGTACCATCTAAACAAGCACTCTAAATATGGAAGTACACAGACACTCTATGCATGGAAAGTAAAAATTCTGATGCAATGCCAGAGGTCAGACGACAGAGCTGTCTTGGTTACAAAAAGAACCAAAAAGCTGAACAGAGATATAAGTGGTCAAGAACAAAGAAATGGCCTTTTCAAAACCCCCGGACTAGTAAAAGATGTAGATGAGAAGCATGTTGGTCTACTTTACGGATGGCGAAAACAAGGGAAGTGGTTGAATTGGGGGTCTGTCATGCAGATCGATACCTCCTGGAAGAAACCTTTGTATGTCTGGATACCATAGGCTGCTGTCTTTCATATCAACGCAGTTCATGATCAACGTCCATCCCCTGCCAAGCGGTACCGTTGGCAATACCAATCTAAACTCTTCCAATTTATGTCATCATCGTCATTGCACACGTCTACAGACTGTCCAAAAAAAAAACTATACAATCATGAATTATTTTTTAGCCAAAAATTTCAGTTCATCTCAACTGAAGTTGTACTGTTTCTTTTTTAGGATGTGTTCCTCTTTCATGAGATTTTTTTTGGTGTAAATTTGGGGGGTCCCTGGTTCAGGAGTTATGCTAATTTATCTTGAACAGTTGAAAAACCTATTGGACCAGTTTCGGCTATCCTCTATCAACAAATTGCCATCGAAAATCACCTTCAAGACATTCTTTATTGAAAATTAAAATAAAAAGTAGGTATAAATTTGTCGCTTCATTGTGGATATGACATAATTTATAACTCTATAATGTCGCAATTACTAATAAAACATGTTAGCATTGGGAAATTCATCCAAACAGTCTTCTTGTCTCAGCTTTACTCCAGGTTCAGCAGAAGGTTAAAAACAATTATAAAAACAACCTCCCCCACTGTTGAAAGTAAACTGAGACCTTTTGAACTTTACAACCAATCATTTCCTTTATTGTTCTTTGTTCACACTGGTTTCTTCATCCTATTCCTCCCTGGCATCTTGGAGGAAGTAGGGAATGGGGAAGGGTAATTGTCCCTCCACATTAGAGCGTTTTCCAACAGACTTGTATTGTAACTGTTAAATTTTCAGCAGTCCATTCCCCAAAGTTTCCCATGGAATTTCATGATTTATTGTCCCCCTGAGAGTGACTCCCTTATTTTCACCCTCAACATTAATAAAAATTTCTGGTGCTTTCACTGGAAAATAATATCTTATTAGTTCAATGCATGATCTACTTCACTCTGATCTGTACAATATTCTTTTGTTTGAAATGGTTTAATCCGCACAATAATGCTACACGCTTCAATACCCTTTAGTTTTCTTTAACCTTCATGTGAAACTTGTCCCAAGTGGTATTTTTTATCCTTAGTGTTCAACTGACAATATCTCCGCATGGGTCCCATCAAATTGGATGGACAAACTATGATTTTAGCTTAGATCTTGTCTATCAATAAAAGTCAAACTATCTGTCAAAATGCATAGTTTATATTTTTTATATTTTTATTTTGATTGTAATAGTTTTTATTGGGCCAGTCTGTATCTCCTCAACGGTTGTAGCAATCTCATTACAAAGCGAAGATACAACTGGTGCCATGACCAAACAAGCAATCGCCACAGGTCTGGTACCGTACGTCGTCAGAGGCAAACCAGAAAATTATCACACCTGAGAATCTGAACTCCGTCTCTACAAATAGCCTTTCGCACAGCTGTGATGGTAAACCGTCGAAATCCAGTGCTTACCAATGCCAAAGACATAGCCAACGAACATTCTGAAGAAAGCCAATAACTGGATATTCCGGATGGATGAGAAACACAAACAAGAGTGTTCCCTCCAGATATCACTGAGCCGGCTAAGAGACTGACGGTCCCTTTGGAGTAGAACCATCCAATGCAATATGCTAGAATGCAAATTACCACGATCTAGTGGCTGACTGTGAAACAGAGGATGGTCCACCATACTACTTTCCAATAGAAGTAGGAAGGGCAGAGGGTTTCTGCAATACATCAGTCACAATGCCTTGCATCCTTGGGCATTCTTAAAAGAAGAGGAATGCATAACTGATACCGCAGCTAAAATTGCACTCAAAGCGAGCTATTTCATTTGGTTCAGCAGTAGCTCAAAGGCTTTCAGACAGATGGAGCTACAAGCAAATCCAGGACTAATGCGGTGTGAGGAAGTGAGAGGGTTGGAGGCGCTTCGCTATGTGTTCTACCAAGGAACTATTCCTCAAGAAAAGGTCAAAGAACAAAATATTTTGTACAGGTCTGCATTTTAAAAATGGAAATGAAACGTAGTCGCCCCTTACTGCCTTGATCACGGATTGTGAGAAGGTTATTAGTTGCTATATTTAAGCTGTCACCTTGAGCGTACATATGGAATGAAAGCTTAAAACAACCCTAATTGCCTTTGTGGCTTGACATCGTCTGTTAAAGTTGACCCCTGTACAAAAGATTTTTTTAACACTTGGACCGTGTATATATTATTAACTTCCCTGGGATGGACAGGCGCACGATAGTGGTTGAAAAAAAACAACACTATCGTGCGCTAGACATCTCCAGGGAAAGATTAAGGAATATACTAAATCCCTTGTTCTACCTGTGAGAACTAAGTAGGTTAAATTTCAAAACAAATAAATCGATATATGTTAACTATTACAGTTCTGATGCTATCCGCTAAGGAAAGCGAAGGACGCTTTTCGAACCATAAACACTTAGATGATATCTATCGATTTCTACAGAACAAGCTCTTGATATTAGCTCAGTAGGTTAGAGCGTCGTGCATGTAATACGAAGGTCGACGGGTTCGAATCGGCCAAGCGCACATGGGTTTGTTTTTCAACACTATCGTGCGCTGGCCACTCCAGGGAACGATTAATAATATACATCCTTGTCTACCGAAGCAACTACGTAGTTTAAATTTCAAAAACAAATATAATCGATATGTTAAAATATTTTTTAAAAAAGGGTTTTTTTTCTGATGCATCCGCTAGGAAAGCGACGGACGCCTTTCGAACCTAAAAACTATAGATGATATCTATCGCCTCTTCTGCAGACCCAGCTTGATAGCTCAGTCGGTTAGGGCGTCCCGTGCTGTAATACGAAGGTCGCCGGTTCGAATCCGGCCAAGCGCAATGGTTTTTTTTCAACACTATCGTGCGCTGCCATCTCCAGGAAAGATTAATATATATACATCCTTTTTTGGTCTACCTGAAGAACTAAGTATTAAATTTCAAAACAAATATAATCGTAGATGTTAAATATACAGTTCTGATTCGATCCCTAGGAAGCGAAGGACGCCTTTCGAACCTAACACCTATAGATGAATATCGTATCCTCTTCTCATGCCGACCCAGCTGATAGCTCAGTCGGTTAGAGCGTCGTGGATGTAATCCGCAGGGTCCCGGGTCGAATCGGCCAAGCGCACATGTTTTTTTTTTTTTTTTTAAAAAAAGGAGATGGCCAGCGCATCTCCAGGGAAAGATTAATACTATATACATCCTTGGTCTACCTGGAGAACTAAGTTAGTTAAATTTCAAAACAAATATAATCGTAATTGTTAAATATACGTTTCGATTGCTATCCGCTCGGAAAGCGAAGGACGCCTTTCGAACCTAACACCTATAGATATTCTTATCGCTCTTCTGCCGACCCCGCTTGATAGCCTCAGTCGTTAGAGCGTCCCGTGCATGTAATACGAAGGTTCGCCGTTCGAACCGGCCAAGCGCATATGGGTTTTTTTCAATACTATCGTGCGCTGGCCATCTCCGGGGAGATTAGATATAATACATCCGTGTCTACCTGGAGAATAATAGTTTAAATTTCAACACTGACCTGTAATAGGCATCCTAGAGGAACCTTTTTACTCTTTGGACTGGAGGAGAATGTTTGACACTTTATTGAAGCATTTTAGAATAAGTCCCATTATATGTACTGTGGGTCTCATAACTTAAATTGCCCGAGGTAACCAAGGTGACACCCGGAGAATTCTTCCATAACACCCTGGTCTATAAATTGTTTGGCCATGAAATATTAGACCCATTTTACATTCGTCTCCGATTTCTTCGGTTTAAGAGCCGAGTGCTTTTCCATAGACCCTTGGGGCCAATCAGTATTTCCTCCTTTTGAGAAGATCTGGCCTACTGACAATTTTGTCCTAGGATGTTCTTGAACTGTTTCAAGCCTACTATGTTAAAATTGGCTTAGCTATATATCTCAAACTATACTTTTTAATCCATCATGACCAGATGAACATGTCTATATGCCTGTTTCATACCCCGTTTGAAACCTTTACATATTTTACCTCTTTTGTATCTCAAAATGCTCAAGTATGACAAAGTGGCATCATCAAGATTTGGAATCTTGTGCAAAGTCAAATACAAGGTCCTATGGATTTACCACTGGACTATGCTTTTAATTTGGCTGATGATGTCAATTTCAAATAATAATAATATCACAACGCTTAATTGGTGTCCATTCTCGGAGCATATTTGGGGCAGCAACTTCACAGCTAAATTTATCTAAGGAGTAACTTTGAACTACCTAGATGGAGTAGCCCAAAAGTACCTCCAGGCCGTAGTACCATATCACCGGCCGTAAAAGTAGGGGTATCTATCCACAATCTTGAAAATAATTGTTGGAACACTTTAAACGATTTCCATAAACCCGTCCCCGTTTCCCCAGGGCTGCACAATTCTGCAGTTTATTCCGTAAAGTCTGCTGAATTCAGGGTGGGTCACTAGTGACCCAGGGTCACAACCCGTTAACCCATCTAATGCTGATTGAGGTGTCGTCATCAGCAGTCTTGGCAATTCTCCCCCCCAACATTGATCGACGGAGTTTGGGAGAAGAATAGGTTGAAGGGTTGGGGCTTCCAACTGAAAGATAACAGGAGCTTGTACGTTCTTACCTCTAGCCCGGGTGAGCAATGTTGGAAATAGTAATTATTTATTTCCAAGATTGTAGGTACACACAACAGTACCTAAACCACTAGGTACCCGAAGAGCAGTGTTGCATGGCACTTGGGGTCACATTGTGAGTAGTAATTACAAGGGCTACCACTATGAGCTAGTAAAATCTGAATTCCTTTGGCACAGTTCAGTACCTTCCATTCACCAGTGTATTATTTGGTTTTTGGGTATGATATATGATACCCAGATCACACACGGTCAGTTCGTGTCAATGTATGTACAAGTACAACCCACTTAACTGTGTCTTTGGTGGATGAGCATATTGTAACTCATAGTGTACGCTGAACTGTTGCAGACTGGGCCCCTTAAAAGATTGACGCGAGTCCGTCAAAAAGGCATTTCGTGATCCACAACCTTGTCCCCGACTTACCTTTAAAAAGTTGAGATTTTTATATCATCTGAACCATTAGCCTTAGTAATCTACAGGGAGTCTCAATAAAAGTGTAACACTCGGAAATTGCTTGTTTTAGGCATGAAATCGTGTCGTAATTTATACAAATTTGATGTCAAATTCAAGATAAAGGACCTATCTTTCCAGTATAATTTACCCCATCACGATAGCTTTTGTCAATCTGGAGATATACGCAAATTGTTTGCAGGTAAGCGAAATCCACTCTGTGCCACTTTTCAATAAAGCGTTAGAAACACGTTTCTGAATACATTTTCAAACAATAGCAATGAAACATGTGTAAAATGTGTGAAAACTGTTATGTAAAATTGATGTTACACCCATCAATAAGCACTGGTGTTAGTGCATTGTTCTTATATATCTATCATGCAGGGAAAGTGCGTATCATGACTTTAGCACTCTTGTCAAATGGATGTGGTGCCTGAACCTGAAAAGAAGAAACATGGCCAGCAGTAATGGGACAACAGTTCAGGGTGTTACTCGCGATGGGAGAGTCAAGTGTCATGGTGTTGCTGGGTGGTTATCATGAAACGCGAAAACGCGGCGAAGTCATCAGACAATTCAGTGCAGTTCCCGGGTAGGAAAATTACCTGTTCGTCAACGGTGACAAGGAACTATACCAGAAGTATGTTAACTATGACACCAGTCACAACTTGAACTTTGGTAATTCAGGAAGACCAAAAACTGCAAGAACACAGTGAATTATCGACAGAGGACGGCGGCTCTCCGCCAAACACAACCCTCTAGCCGACATCCACTGATCCACATTATAGAATCACCCGCTTAGATTTCCAGTGGCATCCGTACGTCATGGAACACAGGATTCCTTAGAGGACGGAGATGACCAACGCATGCTTCAATACTGTCCATGGCTAGTTAACCAGCAACCACGGTTCTTGTCAGATGTTCTGGATTGGGGACGAAGCACTTTCCGATTGAATTGCCCTGGTGAACTCTCGAAATGTGCGACGTTACGCCCCCCAGAGGCACCCTCCTGATGACTGGAGTTATTACAGACCAGGAAGCAGAAGAAACTCCTTGTTTGGATTGGCAGGATGGGCAACGGGACATGTCGGCCCGCTTTTCCTCAGAGAAAAACCATGAACGGAAAAGGTACTTGATATGGTTAATGACTCTCTTAGCGGTTGCCCATCTTCACGTAACTGTCGGTTCAGCGGAAACGCTTAAGGCTCCATTAGGAAGTGTGGTGGGTTCCAAGATGGACTGCACCAGTGTCATCGTGCAAGAGCTGTACACCGACAGGCTCCATCAGGAACTTTTTCCGCACCGAGGGGTTGGGATCGGTCCCAGCCGCTGAGTTTCCCCCGAGGTCTCAGACCTGACGCCGTTTAGACTTTTATTTATGGGGATATTTGAATAGAAAGACTACAGAACCCCAACCCCCGAGTATACCAGAGCTGCAAAGAAGGAAAACAGATTGACGGTCACGCAACTCAGCCGCCAGCGAGTGCCAGGGAGGACTGTCGAGGTAATGCGTTCACGAGCCGCACACTGCATGAAGCGCGGAGGTGGTCATGTCGAAGGAGGAGGAGATTGAGCCAGATGATAAAACTGTTATTTCTCAACCAGCCCAGATTTTATTGGGACTTTATTTTCAAGAACAAGAGAAGAATTTTCTTAAGATCATGGACTTAATTTTCCACAATCGAAAAAAATATTTGAAACTTCCAAATGACAATACCAGTATTGGTTCAAGTGAAACATTTTTTGCAGAGATGACTCACGCGTTGCATATAGCATGTGAATTTTGTTGGCTGGCATTACATTCTTTAAGTGCAAGTAGGTGGCACTGATACTTTCAATTTATCAACTCCAAAGTTATGGAAATTGTTGCAATATTTTTATTTATGACTGTGAAGATTAGTAAGAGAGAATTCTTTAAATTAAGTTATTAAAGATTTATCATGGAAAATGTCTTTACGGATGCGTTATTTATCACAATGCTATTGTTTGAAAATGCTATCAGAATCGTGTGTGTCTATCCCGCTATGATTGAAAAGGGCACAGAGATGGATTTCGCTTACCTTGCAAAAAACAATTGCCGTATATTCTCCAGATTGACAAAAGTTATCGTGAGGGGTAACAGATACTGGAAAGCATAGCGGTCCTTTTTTGAATTTGGACCATCAATTTTTTATTTATAAATTGCGACACGAATTCATGCCTAAAACAAGCCAATTTCCGAGTGTTACACTCTTGCTGAGACGCCCTGTATGTGTACTTAATCGTACGATGCAAATTCGGTTCGTATCGTAAGAAAAATCGCAAATTTTGTATTTAATTACAAACAGTAGCCTAGGGAACGTGAGAAGAGAGAAACAAACAACTGCGATAACACAATCCCCGAAAGATCAGATCGGAAATCGATCTCAAATTTATGAATATAAGCGGGTCTCAAGGATAATCTAGTGAACATGTGAATAAAAAAGAAAGGTGCTGGAATCACAAAATGCACCTTTTAAATGGTATTTCTGACCGTGACATCAATGTGATACAGTACCGTATGGTTACCTAACCTTTTTTTTTTTTTTTTTGAACTGGTAGATCACTTGCAGATTGCTAAAAATCCGAGAGCGAGTAGTATAGAAGATGGTGATGTATCCAATGTCTCAATATCTTCATTCTTGCACATTGAGGAAGGTGAAGAAAGACATTAATGACATCCATACGGAATGAAAAGGGCAACAAATGAACCTGATCACCAACAGCGCAGGGATTGCTTTTTGACATTGGTAGTGTATGGCTGGTATATGTCATACATACAGGCCTCGTGTTTTTTCTGGTAAAAGCAAAATTCCACTTGATCTTCATTTTTGGAGTGTAATATTGCCAAAAAAATAATCTTGGAATTTTAAAAAACATTTTTAGGGTCTCAAATCCAAAGATGGCCGCCAAAATACACAATTCATTATAATTGATATGGAACGCAATATGAGGTACAAATTGAAGACAATACCCACATTTCAATACCCACAGAGTTCAAAAAACAGCAAAATTTCAACAAGGCAGTCACATTAAAAGTTATGTGTACTGGTATTCAAGTGGCGTCCAAAAATGGCCGCCAAAAAGCTATGGTATGAATATAACTGCTTACATCAAACACAATCAAGATGAAAAATAGGATTCAGATTCATGGGTGTATGTATTTTTTTTTTTTTTTAATTTCTGACATTTGTTTGGAAACAACTTCAAATCCAAGATGGCGACCAATACGTGGCCGCCCGAAAAGCGCTATTAACAGCCAAAAACTGGTAATTTAAGACAAAACTACATGAGGGGCGTAAAATTGTATTAATACTTGAAGACGAAGAAACACTCAACTATTTCGTTTTGCTAACATTCTTTGAATCAAGATGGCGGCACAGAAGTATACTGATAATAGTAAAACTCAAATGATTTTTACATAGATCAAGTCTTATCATCTTTTTATTAAAAAAAATAAACACTTCGATGCATCATTTGGACCCAAAGGAGCCCGTATTTACCATTTATGTTTTAAAAAAAAAACATACTTCAAAAATAAGATGGCAAGGTGGATTTGGCTACTATAAGGACTAGCAAAAAAAATTCATAGCAAAAAGATGGCGATTTTTCATACCTACAGTATGTTATACGCATTCGGAAATTGAATTCAATACAAAAGGAATGAAGAAAACTATAGATACACTCTTTGAACAAGAAGAAACCATTCCCATTCTACCATTAATTTTTTACTAATATGATAAGAAGCTTAGATACAACTAATTATAAAACTAATTTTTGATACTATAGAGCAAACATTGAAAATTGATAAAAAGTGAATAAAAAGGAAATATATTTGTATATACGCAAGATATATACTTTTACCGTTTTGTTAAATGTAAATGCTTCAAATCTAAAGTGACCTTACTATTAGTCATTTTGTTTTTCAATCATATTTACAAAAAATAAATGATTAAAAATGATTTGTGTCCAAAAGTTGTTTATTAGTTGCTTCATTTATCAATAAATATATTCAAACTTCCAATGCAAAAACGTAAAATATGCGCTATATGTGAGATATAGGTTGGCTGAAATATCGTCAGTTTTGGCATTGCTATTGATGTTAACAAAACTTAAATTATTATAGGAATGAGTTTTTGTGTCCAAAAGTTATAGTTGCTCATTTATATTATGTTAAGGAAAAAAATCCGGTGTTGGCTATGCTAGTGACAATGGCCCATAATAGTGACCATATTGGATTTTAAGCATGTTAATTAAACTTACTTGATAGGGGTTTCATGTTCCAAAGTATTATCTAGTTGCTTCAATACCTAATGTGATACAACATATATTAGGTTAATATGAAAAATGCCACATTTGGTTTGTAGGATGTTTAAACATTTAAAATGGTATATGGGTTTCTCATGTTAAAAGTATGTCTAGTTGCTTCGTTTAAATGTTCATTAAAATTTCCTGATGCGTACATTGTATTGGGTTTTTATTTTATGCTTGTACCGCAGTCGTCATTTGTCATAATTTGGATTGAAGCTTTTCAACATTTAATATAAAAAACATTATATTATAACCCTTACGTCCCTAGAGGAAAAATGATACCACCGGACGATCCAGCAAGACGGGACGTAGCGCAATTTGTCTTGTTAGATCTAGGAGGAATTTCACCATAAATAAGGCAAAGGGTTTCGCTCGTGATTTTTGAAAAGTGGGAAAAATGGCATTTGGGATTTAAGGATAAGAGTTGCGCCATTTTAGTTTTATTAGAATTTCCATATCATGCCAAATACCATATGTATATATGAAAAAAAGCACATTTAGGCTAATTGATAGTGATTACAATGGCAATAATAGCCGCCAACTCGGGATTTATTATGTTACCCCCCCCAAGCAAAAATAAGATGAGTCCTTGGGTTCAAAAGTAAACAGGAAGGTTATGATACGTTTTGTTGTTATAACATGGATCACATACCTGTATGAAAAAAATATCACGATTTTAGAGTAATCGTAATTTCTTACCGTTTCATTGTATTTTCATCTTCACTTTCTCATGCAGTTATACCAATGTAGTATATAAAAATAGCCACTTTTGGCTCTTGATAGTGCTTATAAGGGTCATTATTAGCCGAAATCTTGGGGTTCAAGGGTCTAAAAACGAAATTAATAGACAAGAGATCATGTGTAGTGCTTCATTTAATTTTCATTCCTATTTCTGGATGCATATAAAATAATTTATACGTAGGTATTATGAAGAATCTCCAGTTTGGGCAATTAATAGATTAAGGGTGCTTAACACAATTGACATTTTGACACCATCTTGGATTTGAAACATGTAAACAAAGCAAAAATGGTAGTTTTCAAGTGTCCAAAATTAAATGTATTTGTAAAATTTTTATAAAAACTTAAAAAATTTATGATTTGTTTATTCAAATTTTAAGTGTATACATTAAGAAAGAATAGGGCTTGAATCACCAGATTAAGCAACCGCTGAAAGTGCTTACAGAAGATATTATATTAGCCACCATTTGGGATTTGAAGTATATTTTCTTACTCTCTAAAATAAGGAGTGAGTCTCTAGGGACCAGTCTTTGATGGAGTTAAATTTCTCTCTTTTTAGAGTTGAGAATGTTGTCAATTCTTCACTCTTCTGAGAGTGACAATCATCGATGAAGAGTATCCTAAACAAAAATTCACTCTTTAAAGAGTATAAAATTTAACTTCCATTCAAAGACTGGTCCCTAGAGTCACTCCTTGAAAGAGTGATTTTCACTCGTTTTTACATTAAGGAGGAGTACCATAAATGGTAAATGAGTTCCTTGGTCAATATAATCTAGTTTTTTTTAATGTTATCAAAAATATTATTATGATATAGATTCTATGTGAAAAACATACACAATGTACTATTATCGTGCTTACGGTTGGGCCGCCCATCTTGGATTCAAAGTTGTGTAAGCAGCACAGAAATGTTTGGAATTTATTTCTTCTGTCAGAGTATTAAATGTAATGTTTCTGTCCCAAATGTTTACCAAAATTAGGTGTTTGTCTTAAATACCAGTTCTGTGATAGCGCTTTTCGGCGGCAATATTGGCAGCATCTGCGATTGAAGTATGTGACAAAAAGAAAAAAAATGTCTGATGTGGGTTCCTAGCACCACAGATATACACCATCATGATTTGAATCCTATCATCTGATTAGTTTTAATGCAGCGTTTATATATAACATAGACTTTTTGGCGGCCATTGGGACGCCATCTTGGAATTTGTTTAATGTGATGCCAATTGATTGAAAATTTAGCTGTTTTTGGAACTCTTTGGTTATTATCGAAAATATGGGTACTGTCGTCAATTTGACCTATATTGCGTTCAGGAAGACAATTATGATGGCATTTATGTATTTTGGCGGCCATCTTGGATTTCACACCCTTAAAAAAACGTTTTTGAAAAAAAATCCAAGCTATTTTTTCCAAATGTTACACCCAAAACAAATGAATCAAGAGGACATTTTGTTTTTTAACCAGAAAAAAAAAAACCCACGAAAAACAGTGTAGCCTTACATGTGACGTTCAGTGATAGACCTCAACGTCCTTTGAGAAAAATGTGATCGTTGGAGAAGCCAATCAATTTACGATGAGAAGTCTTTCAAGCTCTGTCAATGTCACAAAAGTCGGTGAATATGGTTCTTAAGGACAACTTATAATCGGCTGCATTAGTGTATGATAAGTCTGATGATCGTGGAAAACGTATTCTGAATGCCTGCAATAACTGGAAAAATGCCGAAATCTAGACTCATTGAGCTTATATCATTTTTGTAGAAAAAAGGCATGTGATGCATTTAAAGGGGGATGGCACCGATTTAAGGATATGAAGTTTTCATCTTGATAGATTGGCCTTCACTCAAAAAACCCCTTTGTAAAGTTCGCGTCGATATTTCAATCCCTTTCATGCGAGAGGAAAAAAGGTGTTTTGTAAGCCCCATAGCGAACTGTGTAAAATTTAATATTGGTCGACCAAAAGGAGCAATTTTTATAACTTCCAAACCAAACTTCCGTTGGCTCTAAGATTTCACAGGGTAATGAGAAAAATAGTTTAGCTTTCTTCTGTACAAAATGTGACCATTTCCGGTAAAATCTGGGGCTTCTGGGGACGAGGCTATAGCCCGATGGACCTTACGGAAAAAAAATAGCTCCAATGCTCCCCTTAATAGTACGAGCATGGACAAGATAAATAGTTTCAAACTAACAATTATTGGTGACCAGGAACCATTCCATAGCGACTGCATGGGGTTGACCGTTGGCCTTCCGTTACACGTATGTGACCTGGTAAGATATATCAACGATCACATGTTATATCATTGACCCGATCATTGCATCAAGACAAAACCTATACTTATATATAAATCGGAGAATTTTGAGAACAAACTGATTTTTATAAGCTTTGCCAATCATAAAATATAGGTTCCAAATTTAGCAATTTAACCGAATGGTACTGATGTTAAATGCCAACGGCATTTCTGCAATGATTTCTTCTAATAACAGAGCTATAAACAACCTCCTCACATTGTATCAAGGAAGACTATAGCCTTTATTGATTATGGATGTAAACATTATACTCTCAAAATAGTGGTTAGTAAGGAGAAAGAGAGAAGAAATTAGTTTTGGTATTTCAAAAGGGGTGCTGATCATAAAAAGTAAAAGTCTTGAGAGCGTTTGTCAGTTACTGGGTTTACCCCAGCCGAAAAACCTATGTTAGAAACAATAACACAGATTTGTTAAGAAGAGGGTAGTAGAATCATTAAATTCGTCATAAAATCTGCATTTCACTACATGTTAAATATTGGCCTAGGGATCTAAAAGCTTACCCTGCCTCCTAGATATAGGGAACGGAATTTAAATGGCATTTTGAAAAAAAAATAATGATGAACAAGACTGTGTAGGCTTAATGTACGGGGTATTTTTTGTTTTTTTTTAAAATGGGGTTTAAAAAAGGGGGGGTTTATGACGTTTTGCTTTCCGCAAGGGACTGTTGTTATAAACTGAGATGTTCTTTCAAAAATTCGGATTATGGGAGTCGATTAGGTCAGTCCAACACAACTCGGGAATTTGTACGCATTTTGGAATATCTTCTTTTTTGCATAATTCGAAAAGGCTGGCTCTAGTTAATTGCAGTGTGAGTTTACAAGGGCCATTGTTTTTTTTAAGAAATCGAAACTCGAAAGTATCATGAAATAAAATTGAATTCATTTAACTTGGCCATTTCTCGCCAGAATGTTTACGAGACTCAGCAACACCGGACATACATTTCTTGTTAGTTTCTGTGCAATAGTTTTGATTGAATTTTGGTATAAAAAAAACCTCATAAAAACGTTAAAAGTTACCTTGAAATTTGATCAGTAATGCGGTGACTGGGTAGTGTTAAAAAATAATTGTTAACCCCACTCGACGGACCGTGAAAAAGTAGCCTAGTTACTAATTAACACGACAGGTGAACAACATCCCATGGAAAAATGGGCCCAAACGTATCGAATTAATCAATGTTTTAAAAAATGTCTGGTTGTTTATTTAACGGTTTTATAAAATACGGGAATCCTGCTGCCATGCCGGTATTCTACCGTTAAATAACAACAACCCTAAAGATGATTTGCCGTTATGAAGTTTTTGATTGTGGTTATCGATGTTGGTATGAAGAAGAAAACACATATTTTGTTAAAGTCAGATTAAAATGATAAGAATCCTCTTAACTACACGTAAATTTACTTTCTACGATGCACCGTCTTTTAACGGTAGAATTATGGGCAGATGGGAGTCCGGTATTTACAGTTTAAAAAAGACCCTTAAAACGTTATTTTTTTTAACAGTGTATATTACCTTTTCTTTGGCGTGCATTGCGAGCCAAAAAAAGCAATGGTGGTAACTTAGGTATCAAATGTCATCTGCCTGGGAGTCTTTTTATGGGCATCTTGCACATAAATAGACAATTATTCCTTAAAATTTGCACAGAAGATATTTCGAAAGTGGATTCATGGTGTTGCCCGCATGGAAAATTCTTTTCAAACAGAAGGCAATAAATAGTGCTGCCCATAGGTGGCCTATACAAGAAAATTGTTCGTTTTCATGAAAAGCATGAAAATTGGACCAAATTAAGAAGATTGGATTAAGGACCAAAATTATTTCGTTCGGAACCAAGACGGACGCCGAATCCAAAAGGGTGCCACAATCTTAGAATACCAATAGCTTGTCAGGTATTTTAAACTTTTGGACGTTTAAAAAAAAATCTTGAAAGTTTGCCTCCTTTAACATTGAAATAAATGTTCTGTTGATTTGATTGTCGAGTATTAACATTGTAATAAAATCATCAACAGTGGCGGATATATATATCTATATCTATATATAAATATATATATATTATATATAACTTTCAAGGTGCCGACAAGGGTTGGTGCCGCAGTGCTGGGTTTGACAAAATAGTCAAAATGTATAACGTTTCGAGTAAGAACTCTTTGTCAAGAACGTTGCCAAAGAAAAAAATATTAAACACTGTTGAACACCAAGCTAAATACAAAAACATTGGGTAAAATTTACAGGTATGTGTTGTTTTGTTGTTGTTGGATTTTAATGGCGCCTTCAGCTACTTAGGCTACAGAGTATGGACAACAAAGTCATGAGATGAATACAGCATAAATAAGCAGTCAATGGTGTTGCAAAAGGGAAAAGATTTTGTTGATTCTGTATAGTCCAGCAGCCAAGAGCATTGAATGCAGGTTCAAAATGACGTTCATACCGTGGGGTTTAAGGGTGTCTAATTTTAGCGAGAGGAGTTGCTCTTCACGGTGGCGCTTGATATCGTTGCTGCCGCTGTGAACAGAATCCGGTAATTTTGACGTATTGATGTATGATTTAAAATGTTTAAAATGAACAAGCCAGAGTTTGTGGTAACCATTGTTCTGCTGGCGCGGACAGTCGGAAAATCGCACAGATAAGGGTTGTTTTAGTTAGATTTCTCCGAGGTACAGGGCGCCACAACGTGTACAGACGATGACATAAATGAGATTAGAACTGGTAAATGTGAGGTTTGACGACACGAAGTGGGTTGGTACCAGAGTGGCTGTGACGGCTCTTCGGATGTTGACAGAATAACCGGAAAGTCTTGCATTCTAGGACGATGCCAGGATAAGAACCGGAGCAGTAGGTTGAGGATCCTTTCGCGTGAACTAAGAGAGTCCCCGATGTTTCTGGCACGGCGATAGGAGGTGAGGGGAGTGGGAGTGGGGAGCGAACTGTCTCTGGTGGTGGCCAAGGTGTGAGAAAGCGTGAGTCTTATAGTTCTTTAAAAATCCTCCTTAGGGCAGCATTGTTACGGGTGGAATGTGGGACTAACGGAATTCTGTTGTGTTTGCTGGTAGAGGCGTGGGGAGAAGCTTTCGAGGGTTTCAGGTCTGCTGATGGCTTTCGCACGTTGACGCCCGGACTTGGGTATGTAAGCAGGATATTGGCGTGAGTCAAAGAACGTGGTCATTGTCTCAGCTTGTTGATCGAAATCGGAGTCTACATTGCAAATACGACGAAGACGTTTTAACTGTGCGAAAGGAATTGAATCCCTGCAGTGAGGTGGATGGTTGGATGAATATAACAAATAGTTGTGTGAATCAGTTTCCTTATAATAAATACTGGAGTTATATCACCTAACGGAGACGCAGAATTGTTTGACATCCTGGCTGGGTGACATCCTTGCTCCATAACTGTTCATCATCGTCCTAGATTATGCTATGAGAATGGTCAGAAAGGCTCGGTTTCCATCTTTTACAGCAGATAAGTATGCGGATAAGATCAGTTGTAGTTACCGACTTTAAGATTTTACTGACGAAATCTTCTGTTGCACGGTCCAACGAGAATGTGTCAAGCACAAAAACTACTACAGACAATCGAGACATCGGTGACGTTTGCCACTTGTAAACATTTGCTAGACCTATAGTGGAGCAACGTCATGATACAGGCAATTCTTTGACATTCCTGTATTTGGACGCTTCTTTTTGTAGAATTGGAGGATTTCTGCAAGTGTGTAGATGAAGGTGGGGAGTACTTTAAAAATTGTGAGTGGGATGAAGACCTAACTCCAAATAGTGTTAAATCCAGGTATGTTGCAGGAAGCTTTAGCCCTCACTCGTAAAATACGCAGACAATGGTCATATAATGTAGCAGTCGGACATCTTTAATCTGGCAATCATTTCGATTTTGGAAGCCATGTGAGATCAAAAAGATTATTTTCCAAGTTTATTAATTAACAAGTCGATATTTGACCACGGTGGCAGCCATTTTGAAAATGGTGACCATCTTGAATTATTTTTTTTCTTGGTCTTAACTCATAATTGTTCAGTGTATGAAAAACTTCACCTGAGCCAAATTTTACGAATAACAATAAATGTTACTTTTACCACATTAAGTGCAATATATGGCGAGCAGCCGCAATAAATGTGAGCTGTGAGCTGGAGAACGAGAGAAACCATCCTTTTAGCCAAAGAGGAGAGCACTAGCGATCCCTCCTGCTTCAGACCCATCACACTGAAGAATTCTAGTGGTAACCTCGGAATGGGTATTCTCGCTCAAAGAACCATCAACAACTATATCGATCAATCCATTCAGAAGGGTTTCATGGAGAAAATATCAGGATGTGTGGAACACACAGAAGCACTAACTGAAATGCTCCAAAATGCCAAAAAGAATGGTAAACCAATTGTGACAACATGACTAGACCTGCAAAATGCATACGGTACTGTACCACACAACCTTGTACAGTTTGTTTTAGAGTAGTATCATGTTCCAGACCACATATTTAAATACTACGATGAGCTGTTCATATGTGTCAAAACAACTGAATGGACAACTGACTGGATACAGTGTATGACAGGAGTCTTCCAAGGCTGCCCACTCTCCTGCATCCTGTTTCTGACCGTCTTCAATTTGTATGTCTTGATCTCCTAGACCAGTCCAAACACCTCGGGTACTGCATGAGTGGATCTGACATCATATCATCTGCCAAAGCATACGCAGGTGACCTTACCCTCGTAGCTAGAAGGATGTTAAGAACTTGTAAATACAGTAAACAACTTCCTCAAGTGGACACGGACCATGAAAGCCAAACCAATCAAATGCAAGTCTCATGCCATGAAGAGGTTTGTCCCCAACGCAGAACAGAAGCGATAAGGACACAAAACGCAATATGTGGCATACGATCCCGGCCTAGAAATAGACGGACAGCAGATTGCTTATATCCACAGTCAACTCATGCGATTCCTCGGGAAGCTGATCTATAACGACCTGAAGGTCAATAACATCAGAGACATGGCATGCACAAAGCTGACAGGAATGGCTTCAAACAGCTAAACAACTTGTGATTTCTTGTGTAAGCTTACAGTACTTAATGGATATCCTTTTTCAAATTAGCTGGAGTGCACCTTGTTTCCAATCTCTCAGGGCGTGTTGATTGGCGCTTTGGTGTCTTTCTTCAAACGCCTTATTTGTTGTTTTGTCTTGTTGAGCATGCTGCTTCTATCACTTCTTTTTGGAGACTACTGCGGTTTAACTAACTCCAAATCTTTCTACGATCTTTTGTAGACATGAATTCTCCAGATTGGTTAATTTCTGCCTCATTGTGGATAATCGCCTATTTCAGTTTGGTAATTCTTTCGATAAAGCTTTTCATCAAGGGATTTCCAGATGAAGTCTTCAGATGGCCTTTTCGGCATATTATGCAATCCTGACCTCAAGGGTTCTGCAATTTAAGGCGGGGCTTCTTCCTTCTCTGGTCTTTCTCTTCCTTTGGTGATAAACTCTTGGCCTGCCGACTCGAAGCACTGTGGGGTTTATCCGGCCTTCTAGCTCTTTGTTTGGGTGCGCCGACTTGGTTCGACTTACGTCCCCTGCTTCAGTGGAAGAGCTGGCTGTAGACGTGTTTCCACAAACTATATCTCGTTTGGTGGAACTTCACCTTCTTGAAGCCTGCTTTTCCCGCAAATTGGACAGGTAGAACCACTAATCACATTTATTTCAGAACTACTCCTCTGTTAGTATCTTTCCAATGTCGTTGCCGAGAGGTCCGTCCTTTGTTCCAATCTTCCGCCCCCGCTCTCCCATTGATGACCCAGGGTATTTTTTCTTTAAAGGAACTGCCGTGACAATTTTGATAGTAGATCTTTTTATGCGGCCAACCTGTCGTAAATCAACCCGGCTGTTCCCCCCTCGGCGCTCATCAGTCTTTCCCTTGCTGTCCACTGTCTTTCCAGTAGATCATGTGGTACTTTCCCACCACCAACCAGTCCTTTTTCCTAGTAGTCATAGTATCCACCTGAGGTCTCCTTGTGAGGACTAGTTTCATTGGTTGAACACCAGCGCTATCACCTTCGGAGCCTAGTTTTATAAATATAATCCGTTTTAAGATAATCCTCCTGATATATCTCCTTCTGTGAAGGTGACTTAGTAGGAAAATTCACCTTATGCAGTATCTCTTTGTCAAGATTAGTTGTTCCCTGTCGGAGGTCCTGGGCTTTGGACCAGAACTGGCCCCTTTTGTGGATTTTTTTTTGGTGGGTGAGACCCCCCCCCCAGCGTACGTGCCTGCTCAAAATAATATTTCCAAATAAAAACAAAACCAAAATCCTAAAAAATAAAACAAAGTTAATATTTTCATTACTGACGCCACACAAATATGACTAGGAAGCAACATAAGTGGCTACTTTAGCATTTAATAGCAATTCAAGATGGCCTTTAAAACTCCTCCCTCCCCGTGCAAACCTCTTGGAAATAAAGAGATATTGGGAAATTACAACAGAAGTCATTCACGATTTCGCACAGCTTGATAACAGATTTTGCGTGGTATAATTAACAATCGATGTAATTCATTCCGCATCAGATATTTATGCATATGTGACTCACATTCGTAGAGAGTCTCAATAAAATCGTTTTGTATTGTGGTTATTTTATTGAGGGCTAGTTAAAGAGATTGCAAGTAATTTTTAATTTGTTTTTGTTATAAAAATGTACTCCTGAATTCATTTTGTTGTTATCCATTTGTTCTTTGTTTAGGGCAAGATCATATGAAGACACAAAATGCCTCATTCAGCATTTTCGTCAATTTTACACCAACCACGGCTCCCCAGCCTCAAAAAGTAGGAATGCGCGTTTTGATCGAGAAGGAAATATGTAACGTTTAAGTATCAAAATATATATCTGCTGTGTTTGCTGTATACATTTGCAAGGGCTACGAAGGCTGAAAATGATAAAAGCGCTATGTTATGGGGTCCCTTTGCATGTTAATTTTTTTCATACGTGTTTAAAAAGAATATGACAACAGTTGTGCCATGGCGCTCAGGTTCTCATACTACTGGATATAATTGATTTTGATTTACATAGTTTCATTTTGCATATCACCTATATTACACACACATATACAATAAATAAATAAAACGGATCGGTCAAACAGTCAGTAACTAATTTCCATGATGTGTTTCCCTCCACTGTAAATGTGGCGTCCAACATTTGCCTTATCGTTTGTCACTTTTAACTAATTTTAAAAGGCAGCCATATTCGTAATTTATTTCTCCACATGTGCATTTTCCCTCATCAATCTTCAAGCACTTTAACCGGGGTGCAAAATTAGCGAATATTGAAAGACAAAATGGATTACATTGTGATACTACATGAAATTCGTTATTGCCTGAGGTCAAATAAAGTGATTATATGAGTACCAGTGTGTAGTCCTACTCTATATTGAGTCTCCTTCTCTCCCATTTCATTTCGTGTGTTCTCCTATGGATCGAGATTTACAAACACCGTATATGAAGAGAAAATCGTTTAAAAACATTAAGACCCTACCCCCGGTTCTTCACATTTTCGCAGTTCTCTGGTTAAGAATTGAGGGGTAGGTCTACAGGAAGAAAGGGTGCTATTTCCGCAGACTAACACTCCATAGTTGATGATCCTATCATTTACAAATTAAACTCACTACATCGCAACGATGGTACGCCCGATTGGTTACCAAGCCAACCTGTTGACTTTTATGGAACAGTGGTGTTTCCATAATTATACAAGCCGCGTTTCCTTTTAAGATAATTTTGGTGGTGAAAATATACAAATTGAAATTAATAAATTGAATAATGTTTTGTAATTTCAAAATCAACTCTGAATCGTTTACAGCAGATTCCTTTCTTTCAATTCGGTATTCAAAGTTTAAGTGAACGTTGCTGTATTAATTGTAAAACGCTTGCAACAGGTGCGAGTAACGAACACTATGGTTTTTTGCACATTGGACTTGACCTAGCTATTCATACAGTAATTTCCAAAATTATAATAACCCACTAACAATATTGACAAGATATTGATTTCATGACATTGGACTTTAATTTAAATTATATTCACACTAACGAACAACATCACTCTGTTTCTGAAATTCTGATATTTTTTTTAGTAATCTTTCCGGTTTGCATCGTCTTTAGATGAAAGGTAAGCTGTACTGCTGGTATCAATATTTAATGAATATATGATTCATTCACATGATATTGATTTCACGTACATATTAGTGTTCCATTGTGATGTACCGTTCCAAGAATGTTTGGAAGATATGCGATGTGAATTAATTCGAAATTTGTTTTTTTTCCCTCCCCTGGTGATATAAGTCCTTTGCTTGCTTGACCAGCTCTAGTGACCGTGACTGTGTTCTCTTGAAACAAATCTGGGTGAATGATCTGAGTCTATATTGTCCACAGTTTTACAATAATTTTTTGTAGGTAGTCTCAGTTTTACTCTATAACCCCGCCATAAGCGCTGTGAACAATTAAACGTACGGACTAAGTGTCACAAATTGAATGGAGATTCATATCTTTAGACAATGCGGTTTCCCTTCCTTTTGGTAATGTTCAGTGTAGGGCATAAAAATAAACAAAAAAAATCACTTACGTAGAATTAAACGGATTTATCCTTTCTTTGAAAGCTATTCCCTACAAATTTCATATTTAACTCTTTCGTGGTCAGGTACTGATAGGGCCTTTAAACATGCCTAAAGAAACCAACCAAGCAATTGTAGGCTATGTGAATTACTGACCACGCTTTTAACAGTCTTACCAATAATCTGAATAATGGACCGAAGAAAATCTAACTACCTATTTTTTCTCTCATTTACTCTGTAAATTCTATGGATAAAAGATGTTTGGGTTGGACTTAAATTTATGAGCGAAAAAGTGCCTCATTATTATTGGTTGAACAATATAATTTTACAGAGCATACTAGGTACTAATATGGCCCAACAAAAATCGCGCTTTACCCGTCAAAAACGGATTGAAATATTTGCGCGAAAACTTTACATTGAATTTTGGGGGTCATCCCTTCCAACCAAGATGAAAACCTTAGATGAAAAATCGTAAGTCGGGGGGCGATCCCCCTTTAAACATTCAAGCCCTTTTTTATTTTATTTGAAAAGGTCTCAAATCAAAGTTTGGATTGTACCCACATGACACTACTCACTACGTTTACATAAAACAGGGTGAGTCAAAAAGTAAAAGAATATATAATCTAACCTATTTGGTATCAACTCTTAAACTGGGTTGCATTATCTTAATTACTACAAAGATCATTCACCCACCCTCGGTTAGGTATAGACCGAGCTCAGTCGTTTGAATCAAGTAGTCGGTTTTTCTGCCTCTGCCCACGGATTCACATTGCAATGAACGGCGTTCACGAAGGAAATCCTTGTCCAGAAGAAACTCATGCTATTTATTCACTGCATATTCGTGATTCGAAAGACTGTAGCTCGGCCTATACTTAACCGAGTGGAATGATCTTTGTAGCAATCAAAAGATAATGAAATAACCTTTCCTCCTTCCGTGTGCAGTATACCAACATATGTTATATATATCTTATTTAAAATTAAATGGCGGACACAATCAGGTCAATTTTTTTTGACTCCCCCTGTACCTTTGTTTTCACAACCAATTTAGCGAATCCAATAGCAGGTCCAATACTGTAGCAAATCAATTGGCTTGTAATTTCTGTACATTTAATTTTGTGATTAATTTTGAAATGGCGATTAATTAGTTTTTAATGTATCAGAGAGACCTTTTGAAAGGACATAGCTGGTATTACAATGGATATCACTAGGCAATGGGATACAGGGACCGAGGTATATACAATTAAACCACGTCAAGGATCAAGGGACACCTTGAGACAGTTAAAGAAAGATTAAGGTGTGGCAATCTTGCGTGTGGGAGAACAGGAGAAATAGGAAACAAGACATACAACAAAAGTGCAGCTTGATTACTTAAAGAGCACAAGAACAACACCAACAACAACAACAACATACTCCCTTCCTCGCTCCTACCACCACCCCCCTCGATCCCTGATCGTTCCATATTTGGGTTTTTTATGATATAAAAAATAAACCTGAATATTCTTCGCTTGTTCTGTAACAATGCTTCACCCCATAATTTCACTCTTTCCTTCAAGCCTGCCCTCTTCCTTAAAGCTATTTAACCTTGATGGCTATTTTAAATGAGTAAACATATTACATTTCACAAATCATTAAAAAGTTTCATTATAAATATAAATTATGGAGGTGCCACGTGATTTATAATTTTTCTTAAATCGTTTATTTAAAGTATTTTCCAACGTTTAGGCACGCATAATGTTCTTGGCTCTTAATTATTGGCTTAACATGCTGTTACGGTCAGCCACCTTTGACCAAGGGCCAAAACCACCTCTAAACTACGGATTCAACTTCCTGAATAACTAGACAATCCACTGTGAACTTGATTACAAATTGTTAAAACAAAGTATTTCTTTCAATTGTTGTTTAAATATCAATCTCAATCAGACATCAATTAGGTATCAAATAATCAAGATTAATCTATAATCAGTTGTTAATTGATGAACTACTAAACTTACTTCCTGGTGTGTGTCGCGAACGCGGGCTGCAGGAAGATTCGATGAAGGTGCAGACTTGAAAAGTCCTGGCTTGGTGGCGAATATTCCATCGTAAAACTTCAATTTCCTATAGTGGGACGTTGTCCACGGACGACTTGTCCTGATTGAAGAAAACCAGCTCCTAACTTGACTCCCGATGCTCGGAGTTCGACTAAATATAAAGTCCCAAAAGTGCTGTAGCTTGTTTTATCCTGGATAACTCAGATGCCACGTAATACGGAAACCGAACCCTGCTACACAATCCGACGAAACTGCTGGAGCTGAGCCTACTATGACAATGTCCACTATATGGGAGATAGTACTAGACTTGATTACTGTCACTGTTCAACTTGGAAACTCGCTAAACACTTTGAGTAAGTCATGTTGTAATACTCTCCTTGGAGTATGATGTTGTGATACTCTGCTAATAACTTGGAGCAAGATGTTAAGAAACTTTCCTTGGAGTAATGATGTTGTGAACTCACCCTCATCTCCTCTCACATGGCTTTATTATTATCCTCCTAAACATCCTAGAAGGTCTTTCCTCTCTATATGAGTCATGACTAAATATAGTCCATTACACCATAATTCTGGATTCAGCCCCAATGTTCCCATATTAGAATGTTCATACAGCCTCACCCACTCCAGCACTGTGCCTGTAAGATACAGTAGGGCGCCATTCTATGATTCAGAAAGTTCAGAAAGAAGGCAATTTGAGAATGGAGCACCTTCTAATGACACTCAACTAAAGGTTCAGTACATTCCAGAAGTTTCCCAGCTTTTTGATCTCTTCTTAGATCTTCTGGTTCCTTTTATTTGCTTACACACACCATTATGCACACAAACCAGGTAATTTATATTGTATTACTTGACTAATTTATACTATTTTAATGTGCTAAATTTTTGCGTTAATCTTACTCAAGCAATAAATCCTTGCAAAGTCTTTGGCCTGTAACAATGCAAACACCAAACATCAATCAACCAAATTAACTGGAACTTTCCCCAATTTCATGGAAAATACATTAATTTGACAAATTTCCTCCTGTGTAAACAGGAAAAGGGGTCACCAAAGTTTGCACGGGGAACCTTTTTTGTGACGCCCTGTAATATTGAAATAATTATCGAATGTGGAGATTGAATTTATTATTAAAGGTTACCCTTTTTGTAAACATGAAAATCGTGAAAAAGACAAGTAAATAATGAAATGCATTTAGGTATTTGTATAACACACATGTATGAGTGTCGCAAAATGACTAAAATGATGTTTTTGCTCAAAAATCAAAATATCGTACGCTTTGATCCACACGGACACTCTCTAACCTGTACATGTAGACGGTAATAATAGATGGAAGCCAAATATTGGCAAGTTTTTCTTTGAAAAAAAAATGCTAAAAAAAATGTCCTCATGAAAACCGAGAATCCTGAACTTAGCCATGCCTCACCTAATAATGATAATAATTAATAATTAAACTGGCAACCCAGCTTTTAAGATGGAAGGACGTTTTTATCTGTAGCTCGTCCTTCCGGGGTCCTGAATGTTTTGTTAATACCTTGCTATAACACCAATGCCGCCAAGCTGATTTTGAAATCATGTCATTGTGAAAAATAGTTGATTTACCAAATTCTAAAGGAGGGGTACACTTTTGTTGCACATTTTTCCTAAAAAACCCCGAATAGACAGGCCGATCGCGCACAGACACAGACATGGAGAAGACGGCGGGAAAATACAATCCGAACAACGATCATGGAGCAACGCCATAACTAAAAGAACTTATACTGAGAATGGAACAAAACTCTCAAAAAGAATGGATGATATGCAGGCTGAATTTGCTCAAACGAACTTGAAAGCAGAAAGAACTGAGGTGAATTAGAGATCAAAGGAATCGGTGAACATAACGCCGGCCGGAATTAAAGATGTGGTGGACAAAACAGTACCACGAAGTAGGCTGCTTCTATTATAGAAGTTGAACGTAAACTGGGAAAAACAATGATGATGTCTGACTACATGATAGAAACATGAAACTGCTTTTTTGGTGTACCCAAGGACCAACGAGCCAAATGGTGGAGAAGAGTGTATCGTGTGGTTGGAAATGTGTTGCAGAACGGATTTTGGATTTACGAGAAGAAAGTAAATGGGTGTTTAATTGTAACGCACCCACCGTTTTACAACGTAGGCGAACAAAATGGTGGACAAGAAGGACAGCCCCAAACCCATATTGTGCTATTTAGCAGTATGGCCCGATTGGCCTATTTCTCAAAAAGATCTCCTTCTCTCCTCAGCAAGAGCGCTAGACCATATAATTCGCCGATAGGCGACCGGTTAGGCATACACAGATCTTCAAGCAAGATGTAGTTCGGCTGAGCATAACTTTTTGTCTTTCATTCATCTTTTACAGTTGGACATTATCATCGTATCATCTAACGTAAAGGTTATGCCGCTGTCCAGGACTTGGGTATCAACAATAAGCACATGCCAACTTTGAAGTCATCTGACATCGTCAAGATTATTCAAACTTACCTCAACAGGATCTTACAATACTACAGAACAAAATCCACACGTTGTTTTGGTGACCAACAAACTATGCGTGTCGACCGTTTGCCCCGCCAAACTCCGAAACTGCAACCACCTCACCATACAGTTTTAGGAGTAATTAATTCTGTGTTGAAAATTCCAATCCAATTAGTAGTCCTTTTTTTTCGCAGTTTGGAATGAAAACAATTTGTGGATTCTGTTCTGTATATTGTAAGATGCTACAGGGTCCTGTTTTGAGTAAAGTTTTAAAATCTTGACGATGTCAGATGACTTTAAAATTTTGGCAATTTCCTTATTGTTGATACCAAGTCCAAGTACAGCGGCAAACCTTTACGTTAGCTGATATACATAATGCCAAATGTCAAGATGACTGAAAGCCAAAAGGGTTTATGCTCAGCAGAAACTAAAGCCCAGATGACAGACGCAAAGAGGAGAGTTTGGACACAACATGCCAAAATTTCTGCGAAGGGAATCAACGAGTCACTCGCATCAGAACCTGTTGGACTAGAGGTAAGTGTTGAGTACAGAGAAAAGACAACAGGAGCAGCCTGGAGAAAGAATGTGGCCATAATATAATGTAATCATGCTTTTGAATAACATATATACTGTCTATCCTGAAAAAGAATTTATGTATGTCCCAAAACTATGCTCAGATGTAAAAAAAAAAATACTATTCAGATTGTACAATTCCTAAAAAATAGAGAATGGGGAAATGCTTTCCCTCATATTGTACCGGGTGTAAGAATTTATGGTCCCTTTTTTCATTCTATCCAGTTTCTCATGGATCATGGAGAAAAAATGGTAGAAGTTGTTGTAGGGATTGTCCCGCCAACCAATTTATGAATTCGGCGGCCAAATTTGTATTATCCCACCAATCTATTAATTCGCGGCATGTCAGAATAATGCATATTGGGGATGTTGTGCAAGAATACTGAATTCCATCAGGCCCACAACAACAAAGATCATCATGATGTACGTCTGAAGAAAAACTAAAGTAATAAATGTTAGAACCTTTTCTTTCTGCTCATTACATGACTTACGAACTTATGTATGGCCAACCAATAGATAGCTAAATTTTGTGTCAGTGAATGTCGCACATTCGACGATTTTGGGTGTTAGAAATAGAACAACAAAATATTTAATATTTTCTACAAAAATAAGGAAACCATACCTAAGGAAAGTTGGTTTAACAAATAAAGAACATGCGCTTTAAATATTATATGATATTATGTCATTACATGTTGCAACAGTGAAATCGTAAACTAACGAACTTTTTTTGATTAGTCGGGGGTTTTTTTTTTTCTTCTATTTTTTGGCCCCACTACGATGACCAGTGACTCATTTTAATTTCTATTTCTTTTTTTTTTCTTTCTTTACTTTTTTTATTTGGTATTTTTGCATTTTGTTGTTTTGTTTCTACTAAGTCTCTCTTGCCCGCTTAATTCTGATAATGGGCTATGCCAGATATTTCATCAATTGTATTATTTGATTTTGTAAAAATGCCAATTGTTTTTTTATGCTTGTATACGTATGATAATATGTTCTAACCAACAGAATTTAAAAAAAATATTCTATTTTGAATGTGGATAATTCTAATAAAAATAGGTATATTAATTTGATGGGTTTTAGGGTGCCAATGTTAAAAGAAGAGAGTATTCATTATCTAAGAACAAAGAAGTTCTCATGACTGTCTTCCAGGATGTCCTGTGGGATCACAATGGGAAAACATGATATGGCAGAGTGGGATATGACTGCTTTCTGAGGCCTGTAATTACAACAAATTCAAGGGGAGTGGCGATTTTGTTTAATATAACACATTTGATTATAAACTAAAAAACATATATCGTGATCAGCCGGAAATTGGAATTGCACTTGACTATTTGTATGAATGTCTTTGGATGTCACACTTTTAGTTTTATGGTCCAATAACGATGAACCTAATTTTTATTATTACTCAGATTAAAAATACTGTTGAAAAAAAATTTAGGAAATCCCCACTGTATTATTTATGGAGACTTCAATTTGGTACAAGATCAACTTTGATACACCCAACTATCTTTCACTGTAATAACCCGAATGCAAGAGAATGTTTTTGAATATAAAGGAGGACTAGAGCCTCTGTGACCCCTGGAGAGTTTTAAACCCAAACGTTAAACGTTTCTACCTGGCGCAAAACAAACCCTGTTAAACAAGCAAGATGAGACTTCTTCCTGATATTTCCGAATTGGTATAATCTAATTGATCCAACTTTGATATTTTAAAACCGGGATCTAGGTCTTATCATTCTCATTGTAACTTTAGCCCTATGTAAGCGCAGCCTTCAAAGAGGCAGAGGTTCATGGAAATTTAACAACGACCTGCTTGTATATTAAGATTATGTGAAGTCTAAAAAAATGCAATTGTTAAGGTTAAAAGTCTTTATGCTGCCTCTCCTTAAAAGAGATACATCGAAATATTGACACAAATAATTTAGAAGTCCATGATTCCGACCAATTGGTTTTTTGAAGTTTCTACTTTTGAAATAAGAGGCACTACCTTTGCATATTCTCTAAGCGGAAAACAGATACGGATAAAGACTGAAAAATACTTGAAATCGAATAACAAAATTGGAAAAATGTTATGAGGAAGTGTATCTGTGATTAAAATGTAGAAACTTGCATAATGAAATGCTGAAGCCAAACTTGACTTGAGGAAAAAAGAACGAAAAGAGTCCAAGGTGGCTTTGTGAGATCTAAAGCAAAATGGATCGAAGAAGGATGAAAACACAATACTTTCTTCTCAATCTCGAAAGAGAAATTTTGTAAACAAGACAAATGAATAGATTAGTGAAATCCGATGCGTTTCTGAACTTACCACCTCATGAAGATATCTTAAGAAACTGGTTGACTTTATGAAAATTATACAAAATAAATCGCATAATATACGTAAACTATTGAAATTGATAAAGGTCTTCCCATTAAAAAACTTTCTAAAACTCCCAATCATATAAACTAAAGTGAAATCACCTACTCTCTGAATTAACAGATGCCTTAAAACTAGAAACAAACAATAAGACTGCCTGGACCTGATGGCTTTACGGGTCGAATTTTATAAATGTTTTTTGGACCGATATTTTTCTAGCTTCCTCCTTCGTGCACTGAATTAATGGTTTTAAATGTGTTCTTACATCAAGACACGAAAAATGGGCCACATCCAAAGGAGATAAACCCAACAGTTTTTCTAGGAAATTGAGGCCAATCTCCCTCCTTAACGTATCATATAAATTGCTTCCCCTGCATTGCAAATCGTATTAAATCTTCTTTAACCAATATTATTTCTGACGATCACAGGTTTCAATCCAAAACAGATTATTGGAGAGAATATTCGACGCATTATGACCTATTGAGTTACACAGAGTTAAACGGTAATCCCTGGTATTGTTGGCCTGCTGATTGAATTTTCGAAAGCCTTGATACATTTCACACAAATTTATCTCTGATACCTTAAATTTTCAATTTTGGCCCTGCTATTTGCAAATGGATTGAATGCTTTTTATGACAACGCTTTTCCTCAGCTGTCATTGTCCCAATTGGTGCGATTTCAAATTATTTTTAAAATTTCTGAGAGGCTGTAGGCAGGTGATCCTTATCACCATAATATTCCATTGTATGGCTGAACTTTTAGCTTCATTGATAAGATCACCATGAGAACTGGTATTGACGTTAATGACATTAACTTTAAAATCTCAACAGTATGCCGACCGATACCCTTTTATTTCTAGATGGGGTCGGTAGATCATTTAAAATGTATTAAAACACTTTACAAGTGATTTTTACGAGTCTTTCGGGTTTAAAGATAAACATCGAAAAACGGTAGCCGTGTGGATTGGGTCCCATAAACATCGAAATACTGAAATAGAGAAGTTGAAACAAAATGGCACTTTGATGGCATTTTTCAAGCTTTAGGTATTTCTTTAAAACACAAATTTGCCTGAAATGTTTACCATCACTATAATAAAGCACTTGACTTCCTGAGAAATGTAAATGCCATACTGGTCTAAACGAATTTAACGGTCTTAGGTATAGTCGTGTGGTAAAATCCCTTGTGTTACCTAAATTAAGTTATATCACCCAAATGCTCCCAAATCCAAGTAATGATATTAATTAAAACTTTAAATAGGGATATTTTTATTTTATCTGGATGGGTAACCAGACAAGAAAAGGGACATAGATTGTCACAATCTTATGAAAATGGAGGCGGGTCAAAATGCCAACGTTGAAATGCAATATTAATGCTCCTGAAAGTAAATTGGATTATGAGGCTAGCTTCGGGTAACCAAAAAATGGGTTCCAACTGTTCCATCTCTTAAATCTGAAAGGTGATAACATTTCTATTTTGAATTAGACTTAATAAAATAAAATCTACGTTGAAAAATCAGTTCCTTTTTTGGGTTAAAGGGGGGGAAAAATACACTGTATGCCATGGTCCCTATTTTTGGTATTTATATAATCAGTATTGGATTTTAATCGCTTGGGCCAACATATCCTTGGGTGGAATGACAAATTAAAATTGATGGTCCACCCTTAACTATGTCACCACTGGAAGAAATGGGGCGTTTTCTTTGTGAATGATTTATTAACAGAACATGTACTTTTATGTCAATTGTGAATTTATTGAAAGTACTCTATAGAAAAACAAATTAACCTGGAATACCCTGGTATTTGTTTAATGGCATACAAGCTAATTTTCATCAAGTCCAACTTTCCTACGAAAAAATTATTCACCTTTCAGCCTAATCAATGTTGATGTCTTATTTAAACAAAAGAAAGGTTGCCACTTTTTTCCGACATATTTGTAGGTTCTCTGCTACCCTCCTTGAAAACAATGGCAAGGGGATTTGAATATAAGTGACAATGAATGGAAGGAAATGTGCAATATAAATTTTAGTTCTCAGTCGATATTGGTTAAGATGTTTCAATAGAATTAATCAACGAATTCTGCTACAAATACGTTAGTGAAAGATGCGTATTGACAAGATGATCTAGCTCTTTGTAAAAATTCACCGGAAACGATACAACACTTGTTTGTGTGACTGTCGTATCTCAAAAGAGTTTTGGTTGTCATTTGAAAGTGAGAAAAGCAAGTTCATGTAAACATCAGACTTCACGATTGCAAACGTTCTATAACTTTTTGGTTCTAAAAGGACTTGACTTTAACCCTATTAATGTCTATTGCAAAGTTTCATCTTTAACAACAGAGCAAGAGTTCGTTGAAACAGTTACCCAATGTACAGTCTTAACAAGAATTAACTATTATAATGTAAACAAATATTTGGCGTTGCCTCTCTCATTGTCGAAATTATACAAACGGACTTTTTGGCAAGCCCCTTGATTCAGGGTTTTTGAGTCATATAATATATTTTTCGCCATAGTTTTTCTTTTTCTTTTCACTTCATATTAATGTAGTTTATCGATGGGGTCGACAATAAAGGAAATCTAGCGAGGTTCACTTTGATCGTTTTTGAAAAAAAAACATTTTGACATATTATTTTCCGTTAATTAACCACACAAGTCCTGAACATTTCTGGGGCACTGATTAGTTGGAACCAATGCATCTTTTTAATAAAACCTAGGGATGCAACCGAGTTTGTTTTGTTTTTTGAAATTAACCCCAAAAAGTTCACGCCGGAGAAATGACCATGTGACCTTTGGGTGTGAACGACGTCAGCAGTGGACGCGGAACATTGTTCTCCTGTCCCTGCGCGCTTGTGATTAGAGAGTGTTGTTATTTTTTTCATTGCTACGTGTTGAGTGTAGGCACTTGGCACTTCTGGTTTCGGAGGATTTGACACGGGTACGAAAACCCCTGAATATATGAATCAGACTCCTTAATACTATTTACTTCATTTTCAACCACAAATATATGTCCTTGTATGTGTTTTTCGGCTCTCATTGATTCAACTAACTGGCATTAGATTTTTGCTGGCAAGTGCGACTTCCTTCTTCGTTGTACTTTTTGTTCTTTTATTTAAAAAAAAAATCCCTTCGGATAATCTCTACTATATTTGGTTTTCATGTGCATGTGTATATTGTTAAGTAATTTGATTTTTGTTACTGTTGCACATGTTGCTGTGTGAGTGAGGTTTGGCGGTCTATTCTGTATGTTTCTTTTCTTTTCCGCCAAACCTAAGTACAGGGAATAAAAAAAAAAAAATTAAAAGAAAAAAAATAAAATAATAATAATTAAAACAAAAGTCCATTCTCAAAAATCAAATAAACGTAACTATAATCCTCAAGTGAAAACATATGGCATTATCAACAAAATAATATAAAACTAAAGGTGAAAGTTTAAAATCCCTTTTAAGGGTAATAATTCAAAGATTAATTTAACTTGTTCCTATTGGTACACATGTACAATATTTGATTGATTTATTATTTAGGATGCTGAAAAGTTGAACGTAAGACTGAAGATATCTGCTCAGATAGAAAATAAAAAGGTGTCTCCATATCATCACAATAACCTTTACTTTTGTTATACATGTTATATTGTGTGCCCTGCGTGCTTGTAAGAATTAGGACATATAGTGCTGCAGCATCAAGTGAAAAAGGGCCTTAGATTTCACCCTACCAACCAGGGCAGGAATAATAACATTTGCAATCATAGCTAAAATTGATTATTCGGTTGTGTAGTTCATGGAAATACGTGATGACAAAAATAAAAGTGATGGCAATTTGCATAAATCAACATTTTCCAAAAATGACCGCCAATTTAAAGGTAATAGCACTACTGTGGTGACTTATTGTTGGAATATATGTTGTCTGGATCAAGAGGTTCAATATACAATTGCCAGAATTGTCTGAGTCATGGAAATTTATATTACACGGCATTTTTCAAAGATGGCCGACATCTCGCCAAAGAAAACCTATTATATTATTATATTATATAACCTAGAAGATGATTTTGGTGTCAAAATAGTGTATTCTGGTCAAGGCGTTCAATATAATAAAACTATTCTCAAACTGTAGGAAGAAATATAACAAGTACTCTTATTTGAATTTGTCACTTTTTCCTAAGATAGCCAAATTTTAAGTACAAGTATCAAGCGTGTTACTTATGCAATGTCCAGGCTTAATGTTGCCAAGTATCCAAAAATATATTAACCAAGATGTGATAAATTAATACCAAAACAGAAGCCGCAGTAACCCCCCTTAGAATCTCCTAACTTGCAATTTTGGCCCTCTATGAACGAAAACCAAAACATCTACTATCAGTAGGAGTGCAAGGACCATGACCATTTAATTGTTCGAAATTCGGGGCCATTTTTTTTCCATTTTACTATTGACATATCTGAAACCAAACAAAGAATAGTTTTCTATTAAAATAAAGGCCTAAATATCAAAATCCCATGCAATTTCAGATATAAGTTTGGGGCGAATACAAATAGAGTAGTCAAGGTGTCTATTTTGGGTGTCACATTAGTGGTCTATGAATAACATGGCTCACAATTCATCTGACAGTTTTGAGAATCTTGCTGTTAAAATCCTTGACCTAAGGAAACATCCACTTGTAACCAAAATCGTCATCATAGGTGCGGTTAAGATGAGGTATAAACGATGTTGTCTTTTTATATGTGACCATCTTGGAAAATAGTGACGGATGAAAATGACTTACTTTTATATTCATCTGCAGTTGGGTAAATAGTTTTATTGAACTCATGGACCCAGAAAATCTTAATTTGACACCACAGTCATCTCATAGGCATGATCATCTTGAAATGTAAGTTTTGTGTCAATACAATGTCAGCCATCTTGGAAAATATCGGCACATTGCAAACATTTTATAGTTGGGAAATAATTGTTTGGAACTCCTTGACCCAGAAAAAAACATTTCTTACACCAAAATGTTTCTTAGGCGTTTTTGGCATTAAGATGGGTCCTATTTTGGAAAATGGCGTCGTATGCAAATTGCACCACTTTTAATTTTGTCATCACCAGTTTTCATGAACTCCAAATCCCTACGGTCATTTTAGCTATGATGACAAATGCTGTTATTCCGGCCCCGGTACCCTCTCCTAAACTGGGTGATGCGGCCAGGCTGCAGCACTAAACTTTATTCTGCCACGCAGAAATTGGTGTCGTAAATTTATTTATGGTCATGGCATTGGCATGGACAAAAAGCGTTGCGTTGTTTTACAAAAATATAATTTCTCACCAACCCAATGCTATCTTCGTGATGTTTGAAACAGCAAAAAAATATCCGTTTGTGTGTTTTTGTTTAAAAAACAATGTTTAGGTTGCATTTTTTAGCGTCCCTTTAATCAGAAAGAAACTACACCTGGGAACAGATCTAATTTACAGACGGCCATTTGGGAATGGATGGTGATTCCCTTAATAACCCCTTGAGGTGACTTGACCTTGGCCCTGTAACTTCACCATATGTCACAAAGGTTATAAAAGGTATTTTTACATGTTAAAACTTTACAGGATCATCTAATTGAGTTTAACTCAATCCCAGCAGGTCAGGGATTTGACCTTTTCACGGTATAATGTGACCCCTGGGTAAAGGGATGGGGGTCCAACTGTACTTGTTCTGTATTTATGATGCAACACGAGGGATTATCCTGACAAAATTTCAGCTCAATCGGGCTGTTGTAGATTTTGACCTTTGACCTTGTTCTTTGACCTTTGGGGTCGAGGCTATCCTAGACTCTTCCACTATTAATGTTACATCACTGTAGAATAAGGGCTTGATCTGTACTTATAGGCTGGAGAAAATCCATTGGTCTTCTTTTAGACATGTTTGTCAAAATTGCCCTTTTGACCCCAATGACCTTGATCCGGTATAAAAAAAAACTCGTGGACACAAACAAAAATACATTGTTTCAATGCAAATAAAAAAAATCTCTATGCTTAGTTCGGAGATAAAAAATTCTTGAATCATTGACCTTAAAACCGGGAAATGACCTTAAATGACCTTTGACATCAAATAAAAATACCTGCATCACCAGGTAACCTGATGCAAATCGGAAAGTTGAGTCACTGTTCTATGTTTTGGTTTTGAATAAAAATGTTGAATATTTGGAATATTTGGTTTTTGACCGGAAGTGACCCCTTAATGCCTTGATTCTAACAACTAGGACAACCCGATGACCCTGCCTGGTAACAATACATGTGATATAATCTAACATCATCATACCACCTTGTGTGGTCTTTATTATTGTAGGATATAGGCCTCCGGCCCTTCATACATCATACAAAAAATACATAATAATTGATTTGGAACGAGACACTTTACAATATCTTGGATCAACCATTAATAAATTAAAGTATTCTCTTATCTTTGTAGCATGATATACATAATGCCAGGTTTTAATGATCATCTCATTTTGTGAGCTCATGAGGTAATAAATTTATCATAAGATGGGTGTTCTAAAATAGAAAGGGATAAATTCACCCTTAATTTGATAAAAAATCACATAATCAAACAAACATGCATACTCATATTCACACCCATTAAAGCAGGTTCACAGACCGCTCATCAACGAATTGTTTTCTCTTCTGGCCAGTTTCCACTTTGAGCACATGATTCCCTAAACGGTGCTTGGCTAAGGCCCTTCTTTGACTTTTATGTAGCACGGCCATAATTTTGCGGAAAGAAATTTTGAAATTACAATATGACGGAGTTCTATTTGTGAACAAAATATAGCAAACCATTCCGTTGGTGGATATCTTTACTCTGCGGGTTACCAAGCCAAAAATAAACAATTCGTTACCAAACCTTGGTTATCCATGCATGACCAAAACATTGAAAATAAAATGTCTTTTACTTTTTGTAACCCATGTCATTTTTACCAATTTCATCAGTGGAAGAGCATAATATAACTTTTACGTGGATATCTATGATTCCATTGTTAACAAACGCAACCAATATTTAATAAGACCGCTACCGATATGTAAAGTGCGCATTTAACCTGCCACAGTCGCGAGTACAGCATTATTGTTCGTTCTTTGTGAAACACCAAGGAAATTGCTTAATTGCATTGTACGAACATTCTCGAACACTAATCGTTTAAAGCCCATAATTTCAGAAGCCGTACAGGAGATAGGTAGAATATTGCATCAAATATCTTAAAATATGTTTCTAAAAGACATATTGCGCTTTCTTAATGACGTTTAAAGCAAAAATGATTTTTTTGCTTGGTCTGCAATACATTTGTGGCCCTACCCAAACAATTACCAGTAGACATTGTTAAACACAAATATTTGTAAGATTTCACTACTTCGACCTGTTGGCCATCATAAGACACTTTTCACGTCTTCTCAGTGACCTCCTTTACGGGAAGACCCATAAAATTTAGTTTGCTCCAATTCATTTCATACCCCATCATTACATAACTATGAAGAGTGTCAATATGATTTTGTAGGCCACAAATGTGTCTGCAGGATAACCAAATATCGCGGCATAGAAAAGGGATTTTACTTGACCTGTGCTTGGAAATAATTTAAACCGTGAGAGTTATTTGTTCAAGAAGTTCTGAAAGTGTGCTAATAAAAAACAGCAAATTTCAGTGGGCTGAGTAAACACCCTTGTCTTAAAACAATGGATCAATCAAAAAAAGTCTGAAATAGGGATTGCCCGATCTCACACAAGCTCTAATATCTTCATTCATGCTTTTTAGCATACCAAACATGTTTCCCGGGTATCCCCAGTGCACAAAATTGCCTTAAAATGTCTGTCTGTCTGGTCACACATCAAACTTTGATTGCAAAATCCACAATAAACAATAACATGTTCCTTCTTTGTCAAAAGACGTCGTTGGATACTGCTATGAAGAGTAAAAATATTCAAAAGTGCAATAAACCTTTCGGAAAACCCGCCTGGTGTTCTGGATCCCCTGTGTTCGTTACACCAAAAAGTCAGTCCTGAATTTAAGACATAAGTAAAACTTTAAACAACACATTCAATAAGGTAATAGGTCTATAATGTTGGGACGTAAAATTTCACCTTTATGAATAGGAACAATAAGGCCATTTACCCAGATTTGGGGAATATTGCATGATCAATAGGTAGGTAATAAACAATTACACTCAAGACGGTGAGAAGTGTTTGTGTCGACTGCAGAGACAATAAAAAATTCACTGGGAGGCCATCAATACAGGGGGGATTTACCAGATTTCATTGAAGTCAATGGCTGACCAAATCTCTTCTGTGGTTATGCGGACTATGTCTAGATCAGTGTCATTAACACCTATTATCAGCTGCATTATTCAAAGAGATTTGGTTTGATTATATCAGCCGATGACGAATACCTGAGTAAAATGGTTGTACCATTCGTCCATATCAATGTGACTTTCGTCACCTGGCTATGTTTTTCATAAAATTTTTCACGGTCAGCCAAAATTGTTTTGGATCGATATTGTTTACCAGGTCTCTCTGAATTTTTGCGGATACAAATTTCTTACTTCTGCACAACAACCTTCTTAACCTGTTTTACAATACAGATTCTGCAATGTCCATCTAATGACGTCACTCTGTTACGTAATTTGTAGGACAGCGCTTTTATTTTTTTTGAAATATTTTTCACAATTTTGGGCTTTCTTTCAAAAACTGGAAAATGACTGCCCTTAAGACCTTGACTCCTTATTCCTGAACAGCCTATATGAAGCAAGTGTCAGTGGTTCCTTTGAAAAAGTTAAGTTGATGCTGTAAGAATGAGATAATTTATCTTGTAACATTAAATTTACATATTGCGCCTGGGCCAGGTCAAAGGTCAGACAGGGGTCCATGTCATGTGACATGAAGAGGACGACTCAGCAGTCATTTGGTGCAAGTCTAGTAAAGAATACGGTCAAAACCATGACTGAGCTAGAGGTAATTGTTGAAGTGTTCCAAAAGAAGAAGAAGAAGAAAGAACGTCATCATAAACATGAACAAGACGGCCAGAAGGCCGTCTTGTAATTAAAGAGATACTGGCACTTTGAAAAAGGAGTGCGCCCTCAGATTTTCAAAATCGATATTTTGCATGGTTTAAACTTTTATATACACAGCCTCACCCAAAATGATTAAGACCAAATCACTTCCTTATGGTACAAACGGAACGATTTTTTAATTAGCGTCGCCGGCGAGCGAAATTCAGCAGATGACGAAAACGGCGTTTAACACAAGAACATGCACGCCGTATGCATGTTTTCAACGCTAGTACACTGTTTGAACCGGTCTATAACTTTGTGTTTTAAATCAGTGGAGTACGAGCAAAAATACATGTAAATACACATTTGTTGATTAAAAGTATGGAAAATGAAAAGTTGACCTACAATTACCTGGATATCTTTACCTCATATCAAATGTCCCTATCGGTTTTGGGGATGTTATTTTTAATGGTAAAATATATCTCTGTTCTTTCCAATGGCCTAGACTACATTTGCGAGCAAATGAAAAATTTCATATTCTGTGACATGTGCCAGTGCCGCTTTAATCAAACTTGGAATGTCGAGGTTGGGCGTATTAGTTTTGCGTAATTTCTAAAAAAAAAAAAAAAAAAGGCGATCATTTTGGTCTTTCCTCTCAAACAACGAAAATTAAAGTCACTTTTCATTGCAAGTAAATTTTTGATTTCATCATGTTCATTGTAATTTGTTTCTATCCAATAAGATAGTGATATTATAAACGCTAATGTATTTTTGACATAATTTGACGATCAGGAAATTAGCGAATATTATAGTCAGGTAGCCATGGTCCAACTTATGCCCTGACCGGAAATGAGTATGGACACAATTTTTCTGCTGAAAAGATAGATAAGGGTGTGTAAGAATACGAATCTGCCGGTGCCACCTGGGCATCCTTAGCATTTTGAAGAAATCCAAGATGGCGTCGCCCTACATGATAATTATTATCAAACCCGATATTATCAAAATCTGGAGTTACTAGATATACTATAGGACCCAAGGAACAAATGCATGGCCATGGTAAACATGAGTTCCTAATCCAATTCAAAATGGAAGCCAAATCTAATAATTTTAAAATATGCATATAACAGCTATACCTGCGATAAAAAAATAAACATGAATACTATTAGATTATGTGTTAGACACAATAATTGTATTTCTGATAATTTTAAAGTTGTTTTTGTAACAGACGTCAATCAATATGGCAGCCAAAAACGTGAATATCTTCAAAAAATACTTGTACCTATGATTCCTATAAAATGTACCTATAAAATGTACCTATGCATCATAACCAGTGATACCAGGTAATCCGGATAATAAACAATAGGTCAAAATTCTTAAACTGAGTGCAATATATGTGAAAAAAAAAAAAATGCAATTCCTATGGTATGTTTGACAACTTTGCCACCTTTAGTTTATTTCGTTTTGGCCGCATATTTAAAAACAAATTGAAATGTATGTTGATACATTGGTTCGGATCAAAGGTACATTCTAATGTCATTGACAAATTGATTCGATTTTGAGGCTGTAATTACTTATATTTTTTGAGATGTTCCTGTTTTGGCTGCCATATGATTGACGTATGTTACAATTTTAAAAAGGTTTATCAGAAATATTAATGTTTCTAGCAACATAACCTAAGCACTTCTCGTCTATTTTTATCGCAGGGATTGATGTTATATGGCATATTTTAAAATTATTGATTTGGCTTCCATTTTATGAATTTGAATTATGGCTTAATGTTACAAGTGCCATACACTTGTTCAATGAGATCCTATCGTATATCTAGTAACTCCATAGTTTGATAATGGGTTGAATAGATAATATATTATGGCGCACCTCTTGGAATTTCAAAATGCTCAAGGATGGCCCGAGGTGGCACCCGGCAGATTCTTATTTACACACCCAATCTTCATTTTCAGCAAAATAATGTGTCCATACTCAACTTACGGTCACATGAAGTTCTACATTGACTATTGAAGTACACTATTCGAGGTTTCGCCCATAATCTATTCAGTGTTATTGAAACTGAAATGTAATATTGAGTCCTGCTGGACATAGATCTGTATGCGAGTATGTCTCAGCTATGAGGATATTCTAAATCTGTTTTCACTACCACAGTCCATATTCCAACAATTCAACAACCATATAAGATAAATTATCTCTTTCACAACAGTATGCGCACCTACATGCACAGTGCAACATAATTTACCCCTAGTCTGATTGTATTTCCATTACTGCCATAGTAAGGTCAATTTTTCATACTCTGATGTGAATGCCACAAAAAAAAAACATACACCGGTTGCAGTGTAATATAGTCCGCGTAACTCATTAAGTCGGATCCAACGGTAAAGAATAGGGCCACTCAGATTATGTGACTCTTCTCGCAAAACATTAGTTTCCGCTTTCTTCCGTTGTCGTCTAGAGAGCATGGAATATGGCGCCAGGTGGACCATATCTCCCTTTACGACGGCACAAGATATGTTTCAGTTGTTACCGATTTTGGCAATACTAGGCTATTTCAGATAAGGTTTATAGAAATCAAGGTTATGTCCTCTAAATGAGCATTTTATATGTTTTACTCGCATTAAGTATATCGTATTTGCGTGAGAGTACGAGTTGTCCACTTTGGGTTCGAACGTTTGAGTACATAGTCACGTAACGTCCAGGTAATCTTCGGGTAACATTTTGTTAAAAACTCGGATAAATGTCAATAGTCGCACTGAATTAGAAATGTATATATAGATTTTTTGACACGTTCACTATAAGAATTTGCAAGGTTAATCTTAGTAGCTTTTCGGTATTCTTTGACATTTTCGGCTGCTTGTACCTTTAGACCATTTCCACTCCCGTTTATAAACAAACGGTTTAATCTGAAAATTCCCCATTATGACCGTTGACCATTTTTCTCGTGTAACTGTAGACCGTATTCAATAGCCAGCATGTTGGTGGACAAGATACACGCATTTCAGGACTACAATAACATTCACTGTCAATGGCCCTGTGCAATCGCTAACATGGATCGATTGACAGCTTAAGGTATTGTAGGCCTTAAATGTATGCATCTTGTCCACCAACATGTCTGGTGGCTGATGTCATTTTGAATACGGTCTATTGAACTACAGCCTGCAGGTTGGGAAAACTATCTTTTTTAATCCTTGAAAGGTGATGAATATGCTGGTAAACTATTCGAAGCGTTTCAACCCTTTCCATGTTTGACCACCATATAAACCTCCCCCCTAAAATACATATTCCACTGCGTTGATTTCGGTAGACTTGATATGTTGTTCCTAAAGGTTCTTAATACATTTCTGCAGAAACAAATTATGTTGCAATTAGTTTTGGGTTAAGTCATCATCCCTATAAAGGACCAATTGCAAGATTATGATCCAGAGCAATTCTCACCTTGTATCTCTGTTTATATATTGTTTTAATTCCAAAAATTCAGTGCTTTTTTTTTCTGGAATCGGGTTTAGTAAAGCCTACAGTGTGTCCCTGGTTGTGGTGTTTAGAAGCTATTATTCTTTAAGGCTGTATCTATACCACTGTACACAGGAAACTTTGTATCTCTCACGTATATCGCTGACATCCGCTATCTATAAAGTATAGTAACACCACTTTCCACTCGTTCACACGTATGGTTTGGCCAATTGAAAATAAGTTATTGCAACGTAAATGGATTGACAGATATTTTTTTTTTTTTAAATATAAAAGAGAATTACCAACGTATAACCACCACGCTTCTTTAGCTGTCTTAATTCGCAAAAAGTGATCAAAATGCGAACAAAATAGGTAAATATACGAAGTAGAAAGAGATACGAGAGACTGACTACTATACACTCCTGGGTAACATTTCCCTTGGACTAGTTAACTCACTAACAAATTGTGTGAGGTATAGGCGATATGCATGGTGGTCAGTTTTGAATCTTTTGATTGTCTATTCGAAGGATGCATTATTTCAAGAACTTAACCTTACATGAAGCTTTTTCGTATGGTATTCTATTACGGGATTCCCGCCTATTTTTGTTTTTCAGGCGCACCACTGCTCAGCAGTATAATTAAAGGCACTATCAGTGATTTGCTAAATCAGAAAATCGAAAAAATCATACAAAATCAGATTTTGCATGTCTGTAACGGTATAGGTATCCTAACATACCCTACAAATGATAGGACCAGAAGCAACCTAATAAGGACAAAATCGAATGTTTTGGTCGTTAGTGTCCGAACAGACACTTACTACAACACGTAAATGAATAGAGATTCGTATCTTTGAACACTGCCGTTTGGTTCCTTTTCTGTCAATTCTTCAGTTGGAAAAAGTAACTTATGAGAATTCTACAGGCTTATCCTTCACTTTTAAGCTATTCCTGCAAATTTCAAATATTTTCACTCTTTCAGATAAATCACTGATAGTGTCTTTAAGTTATATATTTGTTTTTCACAAATTCACCATTTCACAACATTACATTACAAAACGAATCTACTACCATTACTGTACGCACATTCTATATATACTGCCCTGGAACCTATACGAGTGCAGGTAACTGACCCAGGATGATCCCCTACTCCTTTTCAATAACGTCTGCATTTTTTTTACGTGCTGAGGGATGACTCGTCTGAAACACGGTGTGTGTAATTGCACGCTTGTACAATTACGCAATTTCCTACATTGAGAACTATTTGAGTATGACCAAGAACCCCGACTCTCGCGGGCTCGAACCAGGGCCGCTCGATCGATCTTTATACCTGCCGACGGTTCAGCGCCGTAGACCATTCGGCCACCTCGCACTCATCTCGGCCTCGCATTTAATGTTTCGGTTGCAAATTTGTGCAAATTTATGAGAATGTACTTCACTGTTTTACAAATTACGTCTTCGCTTGAAATTTGGGTTTCTCATCCATGTAATTTCATCAGGTTTAAAGGCTTTATTTCGTAAACTAAAAGGCTTGATTGATTTCTTTCATTCAAATCTCACACCAAGGATACAGCAAAATTTGTGTTGAACCATATCCGCGGAGGTTTTTTTTTTGTTTGGTTGCTGCAATACTATTCCACATACGAAGATTCGCAAGGACGGACTTTCATAATCCGAAGTGTGGGGCGTCTTTCGATTTGTCCAGTACTTACTTCGGTTAATGCCTGTTACTGCTGTGTTATTGATAGCGGAGACTATCACACTACTATAAACAAGCGCGTGCATTGGGTGTTGGAATGGATCTTGGTATATTGTCGTAGGAAGCTGACGGGTCAATAGTGTAGATCATTTTGAGGAATGCCCCCCAACCCGGGGGGTACTCGACCCAAAATGGGTTACGGGTGTGGTCTCCACCGGGTAAAAATCGACCCATGTTTATAGTGGACAAATTTTTATACAAAAATATTGACTCGATTATATAGTGGTCCGAAAATTTCGGACCCATTACTATAGTTGGCCTGAAATTTCGCACCAGTTGTATAGGAATACTTAGACAAAATCGGCCCACGTGTTTTCATATGGTAAACTTTTCCAAAAAAATCGAAATCAACCATTCATTGTGAATTTAGCGAAAATCGGAATAAATCGACCATTTTCGGGGTAGTAAAAATCAGACCCAAAAAGGAAAAAAGGGACCCATTTCTATAGTAGGCAATTACCTCAAAAAGGACCCATCTAGAGTAGCCTGGTGGAAAAAAAAAAGAACCATGTTATAGTAAGGCGTGATGATGAAAATATGACCCATACTGCGGCAACATATGTTACCTACCCTGTTACCATGAGTACCCCCCCCCCCGGGGCATGCCCATTATAGGATGAAGAAACGGTAATCAAACATTTAGTAAAAGGTTATTTGATTTACAAAATAACCTGTTTTACAGGGGACTAATGATATGCAAAGTTGGCCAACTATTTTGGCAAGGATTTGGGTACTTTCAATTCCAGTGGTATTAATCTTTTGACCTTTTCAATGATACCAATCAGAAATCAAATACTATCGTATTTTTCACTCACGGGTAAATTCGAACAGCTATGCATTGTTTTTCGACGGCCAGAATTTAAGGACTCATAGGAAGATAAGTGTCTACTATAAAACAAAACCTTAGCTAATCTTGAAATCTAATAAGTATGCCACTATTTGACCAAAAGAGCCTCATATCAGGACGTACTATATGAAGAATTTAGTAGCGCGCGAAAAATCGAAGGGTACATGCATTATAACATCACTTTTTTTTTATGAGGATGTCAATAACACGAGCGTTTACAAATAAGGAATGGTTAACTGTGAAATACCAGCCAGGGCTAATTGTAGCCGTAAACAGATTTGTAACATCCATTTCAACTTCTAGAATGCCAACATGGATCTGGATAATCGTTATCCCTATAACCCGGATTATGTTGGTCCCGGGATTTGCCGATACAACTCCTTGTTGTTCCGGACCATCGCTCGGCGAGGTCGTCGGAGAAGTGAAGGTATGGTCCTGGTCATTAGCAAAACCTTTTGTGTTGTTCAAAATCTCGTTTCCCATATTGTGTTGAAATGTATAGGTATTACTAATGAGTGAAAGTTGAAGCAGTTCTACCGTGCTGTATGTCACACGATATGTATAGGCTATTACACATTTCTATACAAATGTGATAACGCATACAAAAAGCCTTTAATATTGTAACTATAACGCAATGGCTCATTATTATATGCGTCTCTAATCATTGTCATTGTCAAAATCTTATTTTCCCCTCTGGACTGGTGATTAGGCCTATTGTATTCTACAGTAGTTACCATTATTAATTCAGCTATCGTTAAAATCCTCATGTTGAATATCATCCTCAAATGGTGGGCTGACTGCGCTCCGACTTGGATTTGATTTTAATGACGAATAGCCCAAATTGTACTCATATTTTGTCTTCGTGTAAAGAGGTCAATTAATGAGGTCATTTGCCGAAATCAACTTGGGTGACACATGAAAACACTTTGCTTGAGCTTTTGCTTAGGGCAAATAATAAACTTTATTACGAACAATAAGACGAGGCAATCATCAAAGAACAAAGGCCACAGGATAACATTCATGGGTTTGTGTTTGTCTTTCGTCCTGTTTTTTAGTTTTGATAAATAAAACACACAAAGAGAAAAAATCATAAGTGTCATACATAATATGTATGACCAACTTGAGATTGATCCTTTTTTTTACCATTTTAGTCATTTTTGCCCTATAACTCCGAAACCAATGGTCGTCAGTGGTACAAACTATACATTTTTGGAATCCTTATGACTAGATGGACAAGATGATTTCAACTTGATTGGTGCATTTTAAAATTTTGACACCCTGTGTAACCTTAAATAGGCCCTATTGAAAAAGTACTATAGATTTAAAAATAAGGGAGACCTCATTAAAACTTTAGGTCTGTCCATTCACCGTGAGAGGTAAGAGGAATTATTATAATGGCCACAGCTAAAAAAAAGTATGATACTCATACAATTATAGTAATGTAGCTAGTAAATAAATGTTGACCTAAAATACTAGATGGATGTTTCAATTGAAGTATCAGGATGAAAAACACCTACATTTATTTCATTAAACGTCGTTATTTGAACATAACTTACCTTTGACACTGCAGAATATTATACCCTTATCACAGCATTGGAGAAATAATGCATTCTTATATCGATGCACACATAACAACTAAGTTTTTATTTGGTCATCTAAAAATGGGCCAACCTTGTATTCAGAGATCAGTGCAAAACGGATTTGACATCCCGGCCAACAATGGCATAATTCCTCAATCATTAACAGACCATTGTATAACTGAATGTATCAGTTTTTTTCCCAGTAACGGATTCTCACATTCCTGCAAGGACTTTGTACAATGGTCACAGTGTGTTTTGTAATGGCAACAAAGGCCTAGTCTCTGAATGGCCGAGGATTGAAATCCATATCAACATCGCCTCCGTCCACATATGCAAGGAGTCTCACGTAATTTGAAATCTACTATAACTACCTAGCATTGACATAAAGGGTCCATTACCAAAGCTGTTAAACATTTTCTGTAGTGGGGGTAAACGAACTCCTTAAATAAATAAGGCCCTATGATATTCTGCTTGGCCAACCAATAGAATTATTAAAGCTTTTGGCAATGCGTTGCTTTTTTTCGAAAGCAACGCCTTGCTTTCCAAGGAAGGAAAAGAACGAGTTGCTTTCGTTTTAAGGCCGACTCAGAGATTTTGAAATATAATTTTTATGTGTATTAATTAAAAATAGTCAACTAGAACTGAAGATAGACACCTAAATTGCTCAATATGCTAAATTCCAAAGTTTGAAATAAAACGGAGTGGACATTTATATGTGTAGGCCTAGTATAACAGTACCACCGTGTATAACGAAAATTCTGGATCCGGAATTTTACTACAAAGTTGTGATTTTCTATATGAAGGATGTCGAATTGAGTTAGCTATTTCATATGTGTGACTGGTATGTGGACAAGCATTATGTACATGCAAAAACACGATTTATTAGAAAATTGAGGGCGCCATCCTCAGGAAATCTCTGGGTTAGCCTTTACGAGTTGTTATGGGAAAGCTATGTGTTTCAACGCAGTACATTGGAAAGTAACGTGTTTTCGTAATACGTAATACCCCTAATGGCTTGTCATAGACAATATCACCTTTCACAAGCGTGGTCAAGGACTCAAGGCATTATAGCAATACGTAATGCTCCTAATGGCTTGCCATAATCGTAGTCACCCATTTCTTGTTAACTTGGATGGCTGTGCCACTCTATCTGATATGGCCTAGTGAACTGAGTTTTCTGACTACGCATGCACACTTAGGATTTAAAGGTGCAACGAGAGATTTCAAGTCATCCATATTTTCTGTGATATGTAGGGATTTCATATAAAAATGAAAACAAAGGTGATTTGTATATTCTTATAATTATTTCAATAGAAAACATAGGCTGAATTTCGTATTTGCTCTTATAGGAAATTAGGAATTTCACATTTTGTGTACCAAAGAAACAGTTCTCAGCTTAATCCTTTCAGATGGGGATGTTTTTGTTAGAAAGCTTTACACCAGTGCAAAAAATCAGAATTTTCACATTTTTTAGGAACACTGTTATTTGAAATCTCTCGTTGTTTGACTTAGACACGAAAAACTCAAGATGATTAAGATAGCAAAAACGGATGCCGTATGATTTTGTGCTTATTTTTGTGTGCAGATACTTGATCAAGATCTGTGATTGAAGAAAAAACCAAGAGTATTCTATCTAATCTGTCTATTTTCTTTCTTTTTAATTTCTTTTATCGTTTCTTCAGGTAACGATAATCGAGCAATGACGTCAGTTTCACCACATTCACGGCAGAAGCCTCCGCTGCCCGATAGAGCGCCACAACAGCGAAAACCCGCTCCCCAACATCGGAGAGCCAGAATGGCACCCCCCGGAGTGGAAATAAGCATATGCGTCAAGTATACCATATTCTTCTTTAATTTAGCTTTCTGGATTCTCGGCGGCTTAATACTTGGCTTTGGCATATGGGGACTTGTAACCAAATCTCTCAGTTCCGTAGATGAGATTGCAAAAGATGCCGGCTTCAGTTTAGATCCAATGGTAGGCTTCATCATCATAGGAGGTATCATATTTTCGCTAGCCTTCTGCGGGTGTATTGGAGCACTGCGAGAGAATACGTGCATACTCAAGTTTTTCACCTACTCCCTGATTTTGATATTTATAGGAGAAATTGTTATAGGTGTACTTGGGTACATTTATTCCGACAAACTACTGAGTGTACTTGGAACGTTGCTCCTGAGATACATCGATGCTTACTATGGTTAGTATGATATCATTGTTGTTAATTAGTGTTCTCTGAAGGACACTCATGTATGTTCTATGATGCACGCCGAGTGTCTGTCAATAAACCCCCGGAATAAAACCCATGCTTTTGGTCTACTCTAAGTCATACATTAATGGGTTAGTAAAATTCAAAGAACGGTATGGCAAAGAAAACCCTCCCCCCCCTAAAAAAAACATTCAAACAAACTAAAATCAACTTTTACTAAAACCACTTTCACTTATTAGAAAACAATTTAGATTATATTGTGTAAAACTTGCAACGGATTTTATCTTCATAATGTTAGTTTGACTTAGTTTGACGTAATTGCCAGCAGTCATTGTGCATCTGGCATGCTTTTTGAAAAGCATACACGAATCACATATAATTGCTGTTGTATGTCACATACAATCGCTGTTGTACTCTATGTGTGAATCCACCTGGCACCTTTAAGATAAATATTTTGAAGCAGGTTAAACGAATGAAATACCTACTTGATTTTGGAATACAGGGTGAGTCAGAAAAAAGGAAACCCCAAAAGATGCCCCCTATATTGTAAAACGTTCAGAGCGCAGCATCTTAATTAAGCAATGATGTAAAAGTGTCATTAATAAGCTTCATGTCCAAAAAAGAATGATCCAATTCTCTTGTGTATTTAAAAAGTTACGGGCTGTAGACCATTTTTACACTCTGTCCACAGTATCCCCGGGGGTCGCGACATCTTAAAGGTATGAAGAGCTGTCCAGATTTCATTTGGTTCTATTGTTCCATTCTGAAACAAGATGTTGATTTTTCAGTTAAGGGGAAGGTTTGGATTACAACATCAGCAGACGTGTGTATCATCAGATGTGTGTGGTATTTTCAATATGGTACACCGCTTCATCGTCCCGTCATTGAAAAAAATCGTCTGCAAAAACTTGTTGGCAATTGAGTTGTTGGAATCGGCCACGGAGTTGAATGGCCTTCAAGGTGACCAGACCATATTCCATTAGACTTCTTTTGGGGACACATTCAAACCATGGTCTATGAGAAAATGAGTAGTGAGTAAGGTGTGTTCATCTCTCGAGTGATCAAGTAGAAAACAGGGTCACAGACGTTATTTTTGAATGAAGACTCTGCTGAAAATTAAGTACAAGATAAATTGTAACAATGATAATAAGAACCACTTATATGAGTGTTGCTAATGTGGTCAATTCCGACAACTCGATTGCCGAAAGTTCTTGTAGACGATTTCTGACGATGAGGCGGTACACCATCTTGGAAATACCACACACGTCAGATGACGCCATTACGTTACAAGGCAAACAACGTCTTGGTTCACAATGGAACAATGAAAACAAATTAAATTTGGACAGCTGTTCATACCTCCCGCGGAAGCCGTGAACAGAGTGTAAAAATGCTCTCAGTTCAACAGCCCATATTTTTTAAGTACACAAGGGAATTTGATCATTCTTTTTTTTAAAAGAAATTTTATTAATGACACTTTTACATCATTGCTTAATAAAAGAAGCTGCACTCTAAACTTTTTACAATATAGAGGGCGTCTTTTGGGTATCCTTTATTGACCTACCATGAGAGCTTGTAAGTTATGATCTGGCCATTAACCCTAACCCGGACCGGGTGGTTTTGCCGAACATCGTCCCAGATGCAACGAGAAGCATTCTATTTTTTTTAACGGCCCAGATGAAATGAGAAACAAATTTTGCGTTTCATTGCATCTCGGACCTTTCCCGGCACAGGAATAAGTAGCGTACAGTCGTTAACGGCCGAGATGCAATGAGAAACATCGCGTCATTTTCCGGAAAGACGTCCCAGATGCAACGAGAAACATCGCGTCCGAATGCAATGAGAAGCATTGCGTCAAGTTCGATCTTCTGCGGGCAAACCGTCCGAGATGCAATGAAAAGCATCGCGTCATTTTCCGGAAAGACGTCCCAGATGCAACGAGAAACATCGCGGCATTTTCCGAAAAGACGTCCCAGATGCAACGAGAAACATCGCGTCATTTTCCGGGAAGACGTCCCAGATGCAATGAGGTGCCATGAGAGTCATTTTCGCGACAAAAATAGTTGTTGACGGCCGAGATGCAATGAGAAACATTTTCCGACCGGTACCACGATTTCGTTGCATCTCAATGTGTCTGGTTCGCGTTAGGGTATTTTTAGCCGACAAGCCCTCCTGAATTGTTACCTCTTTTTTCAAATTTTGAAATCCAGAAATGATCGCCATTCATAACTAAATAGGCCATTTTCTGGGTTCTTAGGTAATGCAAAGCCAAAACTGGAACCAATGTAGTTTTGAAGTCACCGACCTGATTGTGTTTTCACTGAAACCGTTTCAATCATCGAATTTGAGAGAAAGATACCCTTAAAGTTTGGAACAAATTATCGGCATAATACGCTTCTTCTCCATTCTTTGCCTTTCTCAATCAGGTGAGGAAATGACTCCCATTTGAGCAAATTTGTATATTGCAACACATTGGTCCTGTTTCTTGATCTATATAATTATAAACTTCAGAAACTTTTATTTCACGACCATTTACGCAACACATATTTTCAATACGCAAATGATACTTCTTTTCTAAGACTATTTTGTTACATGTTTTACACAATTGACTTCGGTGCATATATAATTATAATGCATCTACAATGTCATTTTCATGATTCAGGTCATTAGAAGAGTTCCGCAAATGTTGATTCATTGACTTAACATTTATTTTCAGCCTACTTTGTGCATCCTTCACGCGTGTCTCCAAAACTAAACACTGTCGTTGGCGGACAAATTTTGAAAAAAGACATTAAAATCAAATAGTTTTTTACTTCTAATGAAAAGTGTATTTATTTGTTAGGATTTTGGTAAAACAAGATTCACTTTCTGCTTGTCCTATATGCACATTGCGTTCAGTTTTCTGCATTTACAGTCTATATATTCATTATTGTTCAGTTCTTCTCTTCTGAAACAGCCGTGACTTAGTGGTTTTAACTCTAGCAATTAAATGTTTAAAACAAAGTTTATTTACAAGAAGAGTCTTTTATCTTGTCAATTAATTGTAAAATTAAAAGCTTGAGTACCCATATTTGTGGCTCAATTTCATCACACCTTCTTTCAGTGACCAACATTAACCATTGTTACCCGCTTGTTCTACCAGATGTTTACTTGCATGTAATTTTTGCAATAATGTTGTGATGTACTTGTAATGAGGCAAGTATGGGTAGACTGTCCCTCACCCAGTTTATTGCCAGGGTATTATTCTGACCCTATCACCAGCAATTTCAGGTCAATGGTTTTTGGTCCTTTTTCATATCATTTAACTAATGCTTTTTTATAAATACTTTGGCTTCTGTTTCTTTAGACATAAACTAAAATAACTATACATACTGGCAATTTCTTATTTGTTTGCCTTAAAATTACTATAACAAAATCGACAACTTTGTATTCGCCAAATTTACCTATTAAAACACATAAAAATATATGAACTTAAAAAGTTGTTGCAACACTCAATTTTGCCTAAACGTGAAGTTTGCCATATGCAAATTACATATGGCAAAATTTACATATCGATTTGATGACTTGTCACATCTTGTAGTTCTTACATTTTTTGGGTTAGTTCGGTTGTGGTTCATTTTGACTACACTTTAATCTTGGCTTGCAGACTGAGGGTGCTTCTTCCGGGTGGCATGTTGGTTCACTTTCCTTCTTGAGAAGATTTTGTCGGTTTCGATGTACACTTCACCGGTAGTCATTCTCTACCAATACTATCTGTTGGTAATTGTTGTTGTGACTATACCCTTGTTGGACCATTGGTTTGCTTGATATTCATGGTCTTTAGCTTTACAGTTTCTCCTTGTGTGAGCGGCGGAAGATCTTTTGCATGTTTTGTCATAGTTTTGCTTCGCTTGATCTTCTGCTGTGCTTTTTGTTTGGCTCATGGCTTGTGGGTGATGCTGCGAGATTTAAACAGACATCAGCCATTGGGTTAGTTGGATCTATGCTGCTACTGTACAAAAGTTCAGTTCATGGTGATTTGCCACATTCTAGCGGTGTGCCTCGGTATACCTGTAGAGGCTTTGTAAGACCTCTTTGTGACTGTCAGAACTTCTCTGTCAGGCCTTTCATCATCTTTACTGCATTTTGCGACGGGCGAGCACCCATTGGATTGTGGGAAATGCGGACTTGACGTCTGGTGCGTTTGATTTCTCGCGCTGGAAACTGTGGCCCATATCATGAAGACCAAAAATTTCATGTTGTTTATGCTGCTGTACTCGTAGTGCTATTCATCTATCAGTTCTAACAAACTGTATATAGTATTGTCAACTATTGTTAGTAAGGCTTATTGTTGACTGCACATCGTCTACATCTACTTTCTCCATGCATGTTGGTGTCTGGATCAGTATGAAGTGTTTTCAGCGGTGGCTTTGCTTTTGAACGAGACAAAACTGCAGTTCTCTACCATTACTTCTATTTCATGGGTGATCTAGGCCAATACGTAACTGTGCTTGATCTTCTTCGACACTCTCTCTCCCAGGTGTGTCCTTTATGTATTGTTCTACCATGTGTAAGCATGGTTCTTGGTATTGAAAAGTTTCACATATTTCCCAACTATTCCGTCTATGACTGCTAGTCAGGGCCGTGACTTCACCGTAGTCTCTGACTGTTAGCGGAAACCATGTGTTTTTATCAGGGCCCCTCCAGTGTTGATGATTTGATCATCAGTGTCGTAGGAGTTCATGTTCTACATGTCACTTCACGATCCTCCTCTCTTACGATTTGAGCTTACTAGTTTGTCTTATCATCTTTTGTGTATAGGCCTTTGCATACATTGTATTTCCAGGCGTCCAAGTGACTTGTTCATAATTATTTTTGCAAAGGACAGTCAGCTAATGGTTTACAAAAATTTCACTCCAGGTTGTGATCTGATACTTGCTTCAATTGTGGCCAGTAAGGACCTGGTGAAATCTTTCACATGCAGAGGCAATGCAAGGCACTCTTTTTCTATTTGTGCATATCTTGTTTAAGCTGTGTTCATGGCTTCGGGTGCAAAAGCGGACAGGACACCATTTCACCGTTTATTATGAGCTGTAGCAGTACTGCACCTAACCCTGACCTTGCTGCATCTGCTGATATCTTTGTAGCTTTCTCTGGGTAATAAGTACTTGAGTGTGAGAGCTGAGGTCGAGGGCTTCGTTACCTCCTTCCTAATGCAGTTCTCCTGTCTGTCAGCCATTCCACTCGGAGGTCTTCCAGGACATTCTCTCAGTGGTGCTGATGAGAATCAGGTATGAATTGGTCTTGCCATTGTTGTTGATCATGCCTAAAAAATCGTTGAATGATCAGCTCTAATAGCTGACGTTTTCACTGGGTCTGGTTTGATTCCGTGTGTCATAAGGACGTCTTCCAAGTATGTTGCTGGCCATGTAAGAACTGGGGGAAATCTTTCACATGCATAGGCTAATGCAAGAACACGGCCTTTTTCTCTTTGTGCATATCTTGTTTCAGCTGTTGTCATGGCCTCGGGTGCAAAGCGGACAGGACACCATTCACCGTTTGTAGCTGTATGAGTACTTGCACCTAACCCTGACCTTGCTGCATCTGTGATATATCTTTGTAGCTTTCTTCCTGGGTCATAGAACTTGAGTGTTGGAGCTGATGTGAGTGCTTTCTTTAACTCATTACATGCAGTCTCCTGTCTATCATGCCATTTCCACTCATTGCGTTCTTCAAGACATTCTCTAAGTGGTGCTGAGGAGATCAGGTATGAACTTGCCATTGTAGTTGATCATGCCTAAAAAATCTTGAATGTCAGCTCTATAGCTGACGGTTTCGGGTTGGTGTGATCCGTTTTTTCATAAGGAGTTCTTCCAAGTATGTTGCTGGCCATGTAAGAACTGGTGAAATCTTTCACATGCGTAGGCTATGCAAGACACTTTTTTCGATTGTGCCATATATTGTTTTAAGATGTTGTCATGGCTCGGGTGCAAAAGCACCAGGAAACCAGTGTTTCACCGTTATGTAGCCTGTACAGTTATGCCACCTAACCCGGACCTTGCTGCATTCTGCTGAATCTTTGTAGCTTTCTCGGGGTCATGTATTGAGTGTGGAGCTGATGTGAGTGCTTTCTTTAACTCATTCCATGCAGTCGTCCTGTCTATCATCCATTTAACTCATTGCGTTCTTGCAAGCATTCTCTCAGTGGTGCAGGAGAGAATCAGGTATAACTTGCCATGTAGCTTGATCATGCCTAAAAAATCGTTGAATGCATGATCTATGCTGACGTTTTCACTGGGTTGGTTTGATTGCCGTTTTCACTAAGGACGTCTCCCAAGTATGTGGCTTCGTACTGAATCACACTTTTTCACCTGTTGAGCTTCAGATTACGTTTGTCTTGCTTTCTCAAGTACTTGAGTGTAATCTCTCGTCATGCTTTTCTTGTGTCGTTCTCCAACGATGACCATACTACCATTGTGTCAACACTAGGTATGAGCTATAACAATCTGTGTATTGTGATACGTCTCGGGAGCCATGACAAGCCCTTAATGGTAGTCGTAGAATTCGGTATTTTGGTAATCTAATCGTAGCGCGTAGTTGCAAAATCATGACGAAGCATCTGCGCTGTTAAAATATCTTTAGCAACGGAGAATGTGTACCATAACGGTCTCTTGATGGGAGTTTGTAGCGCTTTCTCTTGACGGCCTGCGTTCAAATCCTTGGGATCTAAGGCATTACGCGGAGTTGTATCGTTTTTATTCCGACGGACAACTCAATCAGTTGGTCTCTCTAGTGAATGACTTGTAGGTTCCCATTCTTATGGTTTTGCTTTGAGCTATAGGGAAGATTCTACTTTCTACGAGGCATGTTGCACATGGTTGGACCGTCATCTTCTAATTGAATATACGAGGCTTCCTGATAAACACTAGGTCCACAAAAAACACTCGTCAAAGTCTTGGATCCATGTGTGACGAGGGGGTCTTTTGTTGGAGTGTTTAGTACTTCTCATTATTTGGCCAAGTTTCTCACAGGTTTTTAGGTCTAGGAGTGGCTTATGATCTCCAGGTTTGTTGTATCAGAATATGCTGCCGTATGATCCTTTCCTCGTAGTGTTCTATCATTGCACTTGCCAGTTATCGGTATGTTTTCCTCCTGAGTAACCTTTACTTTGACTTTAGTTGATGTAGCTCTGGTCTGGTGCTTTAGTCATTTTTTGACGACTCAGGCCAGCAATCACTTGCGCTCCAGGTGTCTAGGTTGAGTTGAACAGTGACATTATTTCACAGCTGTTTGACCGCCATGCAAATTGTTCTTTTATTTTTAGAGCAATTTTAAGCCAATGCGAACAATTTGGAACAAACTGACATAAGTTAGGGTGTGAGAGCTATTGCCTCCGCAAAAATCAGAAAAATCCATCGAGGGAATCTT
>JAMKCH010005925.1:0-56534 GCA_023653785.1 Ophioderma brevispina
TCAACACTATTCTCTTCTCCTGAAAGCACGGTTGTGTTCAGGGTGCAGTTTCACAGTGGTGTTCTTGTTAACGCACCTCAGTTGTTCCCCAGGGCTCTGTTCTTGATCCTATTTTCTTTCTACTTTTTGTCAATATTAAATGATGTTGTTTCTTCTCTGTTTCTTCTCCTCTCTTTCAGTTGTGCAGATGATCCACCCAATACTTCGTCCTATTTTTAGTTGATAGTGATCATGATGTTCTTCAGAATGATATTCACAACCTATTTAATTGGACTATTATTAATAAGTTGCCTCTCATTCTTTCTAAGTGCTCTGTTTGTCATATGATAGATCTAAGTCTCCTTATTATTGGTGACAATACACAATGGGCGAGAGTGAACTTGCTGAAGTTAACAACTTCAAATTACTTGGTGTCACTTTCAGTAGGGATCTTTCAGTTTACTTCTCATATAGCTGCAATTTCAGGTAGGTTTAAACTGTCTGGCTTCATTATCCGATGCACAAGAAATATGTCTTCTATGCACTGTACCTCTACAAAGCTCTCAATCTTGGCCGCCATATTATTTACTGTGCATGTGTTTGGGCACCTCCTCAAGGAATCATTTGTATATATAGAGAAAGTGCAACGGAAAATTACACGTACTTTATTATTTTTTAAGCAAATCACAAAGGCGGACGCTCGCCCCCCTTACTTGAGCAGACTTCATGATTTGAATCTAGTCAGGCTTGAAGATGCTTTCATAATTCAAAGGCTTGTTCTGGTTTTTAATTTTACCATGAATTTGAACCCCCTGCTTCTTTTGATTCTTTTTGATCACATAGCAAATTGCAGATCAGGCTTTGCAGCAATCTGCAAGGACTTCTTCTTCTTTCTTCAATTCTATGTTTATTTCACTCCAACGTCTCTGGAATGAAATCCCCTCTGATTTGCGTGTTGTCAAATACTCTTTATAACTTTAAAGGCAGGCTGTAACTCACACTTTTATTTGAAAATGAATGTGATTGACAATCTTGGGTGTTTTTTGTAACATTGTGTTCATTTTTGAAACCATTTTGATATAGACAGGGTATTGTTGTTTCTTGTCTCATTCAGTTTATCATGAATTAACTTTTTCACTGTGCATTGCCTACCTATTCTTTTGGTTTCCTAAAACATTTTGATCTTGTTCTCTGTGCATGTCATTTGGTTTTGTTTTTCGCTTTGGGATACATGATAGCACTTTTTGTTGTGATCGGGTTTTGCAACCCATTCTCTTATCCAGAATTACTTGCTTTGCTTGTCATTTTTGAATGTACTAATTATTTTCCTGTTTATATGTATTTTTGCAAGTAATATCAAATAAATATTTGATTATTATTATATTATAGTAGCTGCTTCAAACGGTTTCATGGTGTCAACTTATTCTATAGCGATTATCGTTTTGGCTATCAATGAGGTTAATTCTGAAAAAAAGTACGAATATGTCACAAAATGTAACTTGTTTAGGCCTATGTTAGTGGTAAAGACATGATGCGAAGTCCCTTTTGGGCTAGTTTAGCACGCTTTTACTTTTCAACCAGGGTTGGAGTTTTACAACCAAAATGTCACATTCACTGTTTTACAACATTTTAGAACTGCCCTAAGACGACAATCATGTGAAATGTCACGCCCATGTTCAAGTGACTTAAAAGATTATAATTCGAAATTTCCCTCTTGTATTTTCTTTCCAGTTTACCTGGCATTTATGTGTGTAAAATCAGAACACCATACCAATACACAATAGAATGAAATGCCTTCATCTAGGCCTCACTTAGCATTACAGTACCTGAATCTGATCGTGTAGGCCCTATTTGTACAGCTTGCTTAAAGGTGCCAGGAAATGAGAGATACACCTAGTTCCAATCTTAGGGTCATTCCATTCCCAAGAAACGAGGCCACAAAAAAGACTTAGGGCTAAATGTGCTTCGAAGGAAGCACATAAGGTCGCATTGCAATTTTTCTAGGAACCTGTTAATTGGAACGGAGGGTTATTTGAGTAAGTAAGGCAGAAGATGTAATTTACAGATTTTCAAAGAATGCACACTTTTAACAGTGTATATTGAAGTGAGTAATTAGTGTTGTACACCCCATATAGGACATTGTGTCAGTGGTAATGGTTTTCTGACAACATTGGTTGATCAAAGCACTAGGCTATTTGATTTGAAGGAATTTTGACTTTTCAAGAATACCCCTTAATCAGCCCAAATTGGTCTTTCACCCAATCTGTGACACTCTATTGGTCCTTGATGTCAGAGTTCTTAATTTAAGTTGATCACAGCATTTAATTTGAGACCAAAGCAGCAATTTGTATAGGCTTGTGATGAAGAATGCCCCCTAATCGCCCTACATGACCTTTGACCCCAATGGTTTACACCCTTATGGGTCTTAAAACAGGTTTTTTTTTTCCAGTGGTTCTTCTTTCTTCAGACCAACTTGTTGATCATATCATATTTGAGGCAAGAGAATGGATTTATAGATTTTCAAAGAATGCCCCCTTTAATCGTCCTACACTGTCCTCCACCTCAATCTGTGTAACCCTAGCTACGGCCTTGGGTTAATGTTCTTATTGTACTAAATTGTGGCAGAGACAATTGATTTGTTTTAGAAGAAGGATTAATAGTTTTTCAAAGAATCCCCTTTTAATCGGCCTACATTGCCTTTCACAACCCCAATCTGTGTAACACCCTATATGGGTCTTAGGTTTAAACGGTTTCTTCTGACTGAAATTGGACCAGAGCAATTGATTTATGGCAGAGGAATGAATTTAGTAAGATTTCAAAGAATGCCCATTTAATCACAAAACGCATAAACTTTGTCACAAATCTGAGTACACCATATATGAAACGGCTTGGTCAGTGTGTTCTTCAGAACAAGTTTGGTTGAATCGGCCCAAGCTTTTTGTTATGGAGAACGCATTTTAAGGATTCGTTTGGAAATAAAGAAAGAAAGAAAGAAGGAAAGAACGAACGCCTAAGGGAGCACAATATGTCACTGTGCTACTGCACCTGACCTAAATACACTTACACTACCAGTGACATCCTTAGTGAAACTATTGTATTTTCAGCCAGTGCCATGAAAGATTCACCCAGTCACCCCCCCTGGGGAATTTTCTATTCTCTCTGAAAATCAATAGTCACTAATTGATGTCATCACCAACCCATATTGAATGCTTCCTCGCCCCTCCTTTAGACTTGACACAAACCACATCAGTTCTTGTGCATTTCCTGGGACCTTTAAGATTTGGATGCTTTATCGTATTTCTACATCTGATATACATTTATATTTCAACTAAATTCAAATAACCTTGTCTTATCTTTCTCCACTGACATAGTCATCTAAAAGTGCACTGGCTGGCAATGCTGCACTTTCCTGGGACTGCAAGCCAACATGGGCACAAGCCACATGGTCACCCATAGCAACAAACACATGTCAAGGGAGGGCAGTATTAACTTGGCCAACAGCCATACTTACAGAGGGCAGCATTTAACTTTTGTAATAATCTAAGGCCAACCAACGTTTTATCACAAAAAGGGATGGTAATTTAACAACTACCTTGATATATGTCCTGCCCGTACCCCTGTATTAACTATTTAGATCATCCAAATGCCACTCTCAAACCTATTGACTAGCACTTAATAAGTAAAAGATTTAGTAAAAGAAGGGTACTTTAACAGATCAGAATCATTTCTATATACATATAATCATTTCGATATACACCATTCGTGGCATACTAATCTGCGGGATGGATGGCATGGCACCCCTTGTTCCACACCTTTTTATATAATTGTTTTACAATAATGCATAAAATTGTTGGTAACACAATGGTATTGTAGTGGAAATTCATTATGATAATATACTCACATAGAAAAAAATCATCAATTTCATAAATTTAAAAGAGATAATTAAATTTCCTTAGATTAATAAACAAGTTATTTGGGGGTACGGACAGGACAGGGGTATGGACAAGACAAATCAGCATTCAAAACTTTGCTTGTAGTTATCAGTATAGATTTCTAGATATGGGGGGTACGGACAGACAGCAAAAAAAGCGACACATTACCCAGCCCATTGTTGATGTGTCACAATTCATATAACATACAAAACATATGAATTGTTAGAGCATTTGTCATAGACAGATGGACCAAGGATTCATTTAAAAATGTAATTCAGATCTCATGTGATTTTTACGAAAAATAACAACTATGTTTTAGATGCAAGAGCAAATAACAAACTCTGTTACCAATGTATAAAAGTTAGGTAAATATGAGTACCAGAATTACTCTTATAGTTTTGTTCAATAGTCAGTCATCCCCTTAAGTTGTTTTTAACATAAAAAGCCATAATATATCCCAACTCATTTCATCACTTTATCAATTGAGTTTATAAGGCCAAAATGCAAATGAAATCTCGTACGCTACCATTGCTTCATTTTTAGCCATAACAGAACTTATTCATAACTTTACAAAATATTCTGACCTACATGTGTTAGACGGCACCGGCCAAAGGACCAAAATATGATTTTTGACGCGTGTTCTTTGTTTACAAAGTTCCCAACCTAGTGATTCATACCACCATGGGGTGTACATCAACGTATGGGGTGTTGGCCTCTCTACATTGTTTATTTAGTAAAAAATGGCCAAAAATGGTCAAAAGGTCCAAAAAATAGGTAATCAGTCGAAATGCATCCTTCTCTTCAAATTAATTATTAGAACATTTCCAATGCCTCTCAAAGGAGTCATATTTAAGTGAATATAATGGAAGCCATGCACATTTTATAAATTTTATGGGGGCAAAATGGGCCAAAAAAGGTCCAGATTGTCCAAGATAGGTAAATCTGCTGTCGAAATGCATTCCTTCCTTCACAATATCTAATTCACACATGTCATTTTAAACCCGTTTCAAATGTGTCATATTTAAGTGAATATGGAAGTCATTCCAATTTACAAATTGTGGGGTCCAAATGGCCAACAAGGTTCAAAATTGTCCCAAAATAGGTAATCATTCGAAATAAACATTCCTGTCTTAAATAATCGATTAGAACATATCCTTCATTCACCTTCAAAGGATTCATATTTAAGTGGATACAATGGAAGCCATTCCGACTTATAGGATTTTTGGGTAAAATTGGGGGCGAAAAAAGATCAAAAATTGACAACAAAAAATGGATACCTCATTTCAATAATCTTTGTTTCACAATATTTTCAAGGAAACATTTGACGTTACATCTCAAGGAAACATCATAGGTAACTTTAGTGCTTGTGCATTCTAGTTTTCTATTTTTTTTTAATCAAATGACCAAAATAGGTCAAAATGGTATCAAAAAGTTAAATCACTTACATCGAAAGGTGTCATAATAAGTGGACAGAGCTAATTTAGCTTAATTGACAGATTTTTGGGGTTGAAAATGTACAAATCCATATAATGCCCCTTTTGTCAAAGTAAGTCGATATAGTGTTTTGCCCTTTTCATCAAGCTGAAAAGAGTGCCTTGCCATGTAACTATTCAAAGTGGAATAAAATAGGACAAAATCATCCAAACTGAGTCAAAATCCCCTAACATTGGGTTAAATAACGAAACGTATCCCTTTGTCCTACTCTGACATATTCCGTTCGTTTTGCACAGCAGGTCAAAGATTAGCCGGTTTACATCCCACGGTGGGATATAATTAACCCTCATCCCACCAAGGGTTTTTTGTAACTAACGTTGACATACCAAGGGGGGGGGGTGGTTCCACCCCCTGATTTTTTTTCGTAATTACATGACAAACACATCTTGTTTGTATCAGTGTGTAGGCTCCATATGTCCTTTCTAAACTCAGTACAAACATATCAAGTTTTAACAAGCTGCCTTCATAGGTGACGTCATAACTGAGAGCTTATTTTTACCGCAATTGTTTAAGCAAAAATCGCCAAAATCGAGGTTTTTTCGACCGTTTTTGCTAATTTATTCAAGCAGAATTGGTCTTTATTTGTCATAATGGTTGCAAAATAGCATCCATGTTATTACTCTAAATACTAAGACAAATACAAGTATTTTGCTACAGTAGCATCATACTTGCATAAGTAATACGCAGTTTTTTGGCATTTTACACAGTTAAAATAGGAAGGTGGCAACCCACCCCCCTACCTTCCGACTTTGACGGGATGTCCTTACGCCCCATGAAGTGTACCCATCCAATTTTTTTTTTGCTAAAATGACGACTCGCAAAGGAGAACTTACAATTCAATAAAAGCCTTAGATCGATTCGTTTGCGTTTTTTGTGTGACAGGGATCATCCGTTAGCCCCCCCCCCTCGTTGGACTGTTTAAGTAACCCTGGTAATAGAACTGCTAGCCAGTCCCAGATTTCCAGGAGTCGAAAGGGGACAGAAAGTTAAAAAATTTCCCAAATGTATAAAATCAACTAAAATGGAAACCAATAGATAAAACGTGTGACTTGTCCATATTTAATTATTAACCTGTGAATTATATAGATTTTCTATTGAAATATTAAATAGTTGTTAGGGCCAGGGTTTTGATTTTTCTAGTCTTTTCCAGATGTTAAGTTTAAATGGCCAAAATTACCTGACAGTTATAATCAGCTAAATTACTTTTTATGAGTTTTTGGCTTACGAAGTAAGTGCGTAAGAGGTGCTGGGTGAATAGATCAATATTTCATCATCACACTTTATTTCCCATTACTCTTACTCACATATGAAAACAAACAGTTATCTGGAGGAGTTGAGCAAAAGGTCTATCGCCCAAACACTCACCCCCCGTGGAATACATTAACACGCAAGAAACGGGGCATAACTGTCAAGAAACGCACAGAAATTGTTACACTTTTACACTTGTAACACATTTCCTTGTTAGACTAAAATCAATAGTCATTACTCTTGGTTCACTGTAGTTGGCTGGCGACTCTTTGCAAGGCCTTGTTTAGTAAGGTCTCGACCAGAAACAGGGAACCATTATTTTTTGGACCTCAAGGTCATTAATTAATAACAACACCCATGTGCCTTATGTGAGGCCTGGATTTTTGTTTTGGCTAGAGTGACCCGACACTCTGCAGTTCTTTTCATATATCAAGGCACTAGTAATTTTACACTAGGTATAGGTAGTGCATAACATGATTTTTGTCACACATGGAGTATGTTACCTCTTAATTAGAAAGTTTTCTTTGTATGACAACTAAAATTATGCTTTTTTTTCTATGAATCCACTTCATTATTATGAACTATTGTGTAATAGTGTATTTGGTGTTTGTGTGTTTTGCATTTGCATGTTGTGCATGTGCTTGTGTGTGTGAGTGGAATTAAATGTAATGGTAAAAAATGTGGTACATAAAAATTAAAATGTGTCAAAATGTGGGTATGACAAGCCACACCATTAATGTCAGGTTGGGGGGGGGGGCGTTCTCACATTAGGATGAAAGTATGTACCACTTATAAGTCCCTCATTTGCAGGCTCTTTTTCAGTTCCAGTTGCCCCCATTTTAGGACCATTCCAGAGACCCTACGTTTCATGTCCAAAGCCACATTCTAACATTCTACAACCATTTTGCTTGTCTTTCTTTCTTCAAAACCCTCAAAAAGTAGTGGGAATTGAGGGAGATCGCAGCTTATTTCTTAAATTTTTCTGACAACCAGTTCGAGACCCCCTTTTTTGGGCCTCAAATCAGTCCCCCCCCCCCGGTACAGGTTACTGATAGTCGAGTTGCGTTGATGACTTTTGTCCCCCTGGATTTTTGGACCTATTCAATTCTGTCGGAGAGGGAAAATGAGAAGAAAGAAAATTAGGGGAAGAGAAAATACTCGACGAGGGCGAACACAGAGTGTTGAGAAAAAAAACGTACGACGAAGGACAAAGGTGCATGGAAAATATTACAAGAAATATAGGATCAAGGAGGTAGAATGAAGGAAGAAATAAAGGAAAGAAATGAGCGGAAGTAAAGGAGGAGATAGATTAAGATAAAGGTTGAAAGTGTGCTAGGGAGGGGCGCGAGAGGTCAATTCAAACTAAGCCAGGGGATGCAGAGAGACGGAGGGGATGATAAGGAGAAAATAATAGGGAGGACAAAAGGAGAAAAAGTATGGTAAACGTAAAGGGCCAAAGTGCGGGTGGAAGCTACACAGGCATAGAAATAGACTATTGAGGAAGGACGAGAGGAGATAACAAACCGTCACGTGAGAAAGGAAGAAAAACATTTGAGAGAAAAGACAAAGGCGAGGGTAAGGGCGAAGTAAGAGGGGAATAGGGAAGCGGAAATAAGGGAGACAGGGTGGGGAGTGAGAAGAGCACTAAGTAGAGACGAAAAAAACGCGAGAACAACAGGGAGATGAAAGAAGGGGAGTTAAAGAAGAAAAAGAGTGAGGGGACATGGTAAAAGGAGGAAATCGCGGCGGGGACGATAGCGATATTAGAATGACTGTCAGGATGCGGAGGAAAACGGAAGAAAGGATTCGAAATCTAAAGAAAAGAAATAGCAAAAAAATCAAGAATTGAGTCATCTTAGTAGAAAAGGTAAAGGAAAACTAAGGAGAGAGACAAAAATAAAAAAATGGGGTAATTATATGGAGCTGAGGAGGACGGGGAGGGGTTGGGGAGCTGAAGTGTAATAAAGGGAAAGAGAAAGATAAAACGTAGATGCGTGACAAGTCAAGTGAAATGAAAAACTGACAAAGGGCAGCAGCGGGGGACACTGAAGTGTGAATCAAAGTAACAAGGAGGGGAAATGTGGTGAGGAAAAGCCATAAGACCGAACGTAAAACACGAGGATAAAAAGGGGAACGGAGAGCCGGCCAGAGGAGGCTAAACATACGATATACGAATGTGAAAAAGAAACGCAGGGTGGACTACTACAAGAAGAGAGAGGTCGGCAATGAAGAGGATGTGAAAGAGTGAACAATAAGAAAAGCAAGAAAGAAGAAGTGTAAAACCAGAAAAATGGTGATGACACATAGAATCAAATGCACTTTCCACAACAACCGGATTATTTTGGAGGACACTCCCGGTCAATAACCCACTCACCTGCCACTAAATAACTTTCATTCAATGTATTAAATGCACAATATTGTAATTTCAGTCCTTGACATTCCTCACAATACATGATTAACATAAGTCCTGCGCCTCATGAATTTTTCACCTCCTCCAAATGGTACGGGGTCACATATCAGATGATCGAGTATAGAATAAGCCAGAAAGCCCAAAATTGAAAAAAAAACCAAAATTGACAAATAGAGATCGCTGTACTGACAAAATTTTTTAAGTACTTTTGTTTGACAGGCTCAGGGAATAATCACTTTGTTGACAGGTGGAAAGTTTTTCCTTATTAAATGTTGATTTGGTGGTATTTGGTGGCTGTCAGGAAGGGGAATGTCTATGTAAATGCAATTTAGCCTTATAACATCGATCAGGGGTTTATAACTCTGACCCTTCTTACCATATATATTCATGTTCAACAGAGGACTGGTGTTTTACTTGCTACAATTCTGACTTGAAAATTGGGGAAAAAAAAGATGTCAAATGGAAGAAAATTCCATTTTCTTCAAAGTTTGTAATAAAGTGAGAAAACAGCAGTTATGAGTACTGTACATAATTTCTGTTACTAATCTCCCTGGCCTGGGCCATACACAAGCCCTTCCTCATCCTCAATGTTCATCTCATATTTTTCTGTTTAATCCCTGATATCCACGTACCTAAGCAATAATTGTGGCAAAAATTAGGTTTTTTTTTTTTAAACCTATATTTTAGTTAGTCCTTGTGCGTTTTTGCTGCCCACTGGTTATGCAATAACTGAATCAGTGGTTGACAAGGACAAAGTCAGTATTCCATGATGTGGTGGAGTTGATGGTTGATGGGGAGGGGAGTTCAGGTAATTGAGAATACAGGATCACATTGGTTAGGTGAGGTTTGGTGGAGCCATTGGTTGATGAATAATGGCGTCAGCAGGGGATTCAAGTCTGTTGCCAGTAGTAGGCCACATGCATTTAATTTGGAGGCCATTTTTAACTGTATTTTTTGTTGTTTTTCTTTTATTTACTGAGGAGATTTTGTAAATGTTAAGAACAAAAACATAGATAGAATGTTTTCAATTTTATCAATTTTTGCTTTTTTTAAGTTTTTTATATTTTTTGTTTGTTGAGATAACCTAATAAGTGACAAGCATATGATTTGCAACTGTCTGACTTGCCATTTGATTGAGTCAATTTCTGGGAAGCCTTTTAATTTTTTTTAAATTAAAAATAAAAAAGTGCATTTTCATTTAGTTTTTTGGACTACTACTGGGAACAAACTTGATTTTTTTTGTTTGGGCCTTAACAATGAAACAAAATTTCCAACTGGCTATAGGCCTATATCCCACATCCTTTTCGGAAAAAAGACTACATACCTGACGATCACACGCAAAAAAGGTGGTAAGCGTTATTTTTCTTGTAGATCTAGGGCAATTCCCCAAAAAACAACAAAATAATAAGAATACAAAAAATAAAAAAAATGCAGTTAAGGGACGTTAGGATATGGGAATGGTCACTTAATTGGTTTGTATCACCTCAATTGCACAACTCAATGCCACGAAAGCCATAATACAATGTTGTGCGCTCAACATTTAAAACACATCCGGCCTTTTATACAATCAAGTTAGCGTCTTTATACGACGATGTTACTCCTGTTTAAAGCTTTGTTTAAGTAAGCAAATGGTTAAAAACATTTAAACGCGTTTGCTTAAAACGCAATTTTAATTACGGCGATTTAAGCTAAAATCGCGTTTAGCTAAACAAGTTTCTGGAATACGTCGCCCTGAGGTTTAGCGGACCTATTGAACATTACGCGAGAAAATTAAAAGTTGAGGAGTTCCTTTTTGCATTCTTTGGGAAGCGATAGTAATCAGACAGGGCCAAATCGGGCGAATAGGCTGATGTTCTGACTGGATTGAAAGCCACAGATGGATTGAAGTCATGGCTACCATAGACTTATGGGCTGCGGGATTGTCATGATGGAAGAACACCCCCGATGTCACCTTTCCTCTCCTCAAACATTTTTAATTTTTCTGGTAATTGATTCAATAGGTCCAGCAAAACTCTGAATGTTTGATTACCTGCAAGTTAAAAAATAGAAAGAGATACACATGAACTTCTGGAATTTTAATTTGAAGAATGAATGAAAAAATGTAGATGGTGTATGTTAATAATGTAAATTTGAAATTAGTAGCATATCTCTTTCTACCTTTAGGCTTAGAACTTACCAATCACCCCTCGTAATAGGTTGGTTTGGTCTTAGAACTTGTAGGGTATTAGGATTTATACATGTGGGTTCATTCCATGCCAAAACACCAAGGTGAGGAACCACCCCTCTCAGATTTTGTTGAAATTACAGTTCAAAGGTTACATTTTATGGTGCTACAGGGAGGTCAAAAGAAAAAAATTCAAATTCCATTTCGAAATTAAGGGCGCTCAAAGTTTTATGACTCGGCCCAAAAGTGAGCTTTCCAGAAGATAAGGGATGTAGAATCTTTGGTGGCCTTTTTCTCAGTAATTAAACAATGTAAGATCTTCATTTTTTCTTGTGACTACTAATGCTAGGTGCGAAAAGTCTCTGGAGAGAACTGTTATAAAAAACAGGCTCCCCGGGTTGAACTTCATGTATTTGAATGTAAAAAAAAAGATGCTGTAAGATTTCTTTTGTTAATTAATTGGCTAAAACAAGGTTAGGTAATATACCTAAGAAGAAGAGTCGTAAAGCCACTTATTAAGATTAATGTTAAATTTTATGGAATAGGGCCAGATCACTCTACAATGGGGTCTGGGAATGTGAAATCAGTGAATTGTAATGTCAAATTCAATCTTTCAGTATCTGATGCAGGCATTGTCACAATGGCTGAGTATGCTGGCAAGACAGTGATCTTCAATACAGAGGAGGAGTTGAATGCAGCCATTCAGCAGTATGAGGAAGAGACGGTTACTCACTTGTGATTGCTGGCATGAGCGCATCATTTTCAACAAGCGGTAGGTTTTCCAAGCACAGGCCATGACATTGTGTTTCATTTGTTTTATTTTTTTAATCATGGTACAGAATTTTGTTCGGTGCTTTTGTTATTGGATGATGCTAAATACGGCCCAAGGTTTCTGATTTGTTATTGCATAGTATAATTAATTATTTGACAATTTTTAATCCATCAAAAAAAATGAGAGTCTGACTTGTCTTTCCGGCTATATATGCGTTTAGTTGTGCTTTGACATATGGAGCTGATATTTGGCATGAAGGTAGGGGAGGATAGTCAAACCTTTGTTAGCAGGTTTCAGAGTGGGGGGGGGGGGGGGGTAAAAAAGAGATCAGAGGTTCAATTTGATCGTAATGCCCTATAACCACCGAATTTGGTTTAAAGGGCCGCTGTACTGAGCACAAAACTGAGGTCAAAGGGCATACAGGTCAAAGTTCACACATGGGGAAATATATGCCACCAAAAATGTCCGTCCGTGTATACGTTTCGTTATGCTTTGAATATGTCGCTAATATTTGGTATGAATGTAGGGGAGGACAGTCTGACCTTTGTTAGCAAGGTTTCAGAGTGACCCAAAAGGCCAAAGGTCATCTAGAGGTCAATGTGCATAGAAATGCCCTGTGACCATAATATTTTTGTTTCATTGATTTAAAGGACTGCTGACATTCAGGAGCACAAAACAAATCTGAGATCAAAGATCACCATGGATCAAAGGTCACACACAGGGGAAATGCACTAGTTTTACAAATTAAATCATAACAAAATTAGCGATTATCAATCCCAACTTAACAAGTGCTATATTTATCAGTAATGATTATTTTAGCTATCCTGCTGTCCAATCAGCACAACCACTCCATGTAGTTGTTTCTTGCTTTTAATGAAACATACACATGTTTGCCCTGTTTCATACTCTAACTATGAAAATTGTCATTTGTTGTAATTCCACATCCCTCTAACAGAACTGTGTGTGATACTGTCCATGGCATTTTGAATGATGGCAATGGTGAGGTGTAGACATCGCTTTTGAGACCGTGTAACCTTTTTGCTGGGTCGGCAGGAAATATCGGTGTGTCTTTTGGCAATAGGAAACCTACAATCAAGGAAAAGGATTCACTTATTCAAGCAGGTATTTGTACATAGGGTGTATGTTTCCATGCCTTGTGCCTAGATGCCAAGCTTCACATGAACGATAAAGCAAACAACTCTAATTTTGTCAAAGTTGAGATTTTTTGCGTATTATTGTATGTGGTTAAATGAAGTGGTGAGATAAACTGTATCTTGGCAATAGCCGGGGGGTCAGTGGGTCGGTCAAAATCATACCTTTATTTTTTTTTTTAATTTTTCTTTTTTTATAATTTAAGGTTATTTTTACACCATTTGCGATCCTTGTTGCTTAAATACAAGAAAATACTGCCACTATCCAGTGAAAAACGTGACAATCGTTGACAGGAAGAATTAAGAACAAGACTCAACGAATGGAGCAAAAATGCTGTATTATTCTAAGTGCTCAACTTCCAAATAACATCATATACGCCAGCACGTACTACTGGGTTCACGATCCATTGAACCCGGGCATCAGCCAATTAATTGCTTCATTTCAAGCTGTTTAAAATGCGAATTATACAGAGCAGTGCCATGAAATGGTGAATTCCACAGCTTTTTAAAAGTAGTTTGGTTGAGATGTTTAATCTGTGAGCCAGAAATCAATGGACCATGGAACCCAGTATCCACCTATTTCCATAGTAAACTTAATGCCTGGGAAATTAACCAGGTACGCTTAAATAATTCTTGGCTTATGTGTATGTCCTAATTGTGTACAGGCAAGCCACCATTCCACAGAGCAGCAAATTTCTCCATAGGTTAGGTCTATGAATTTTTTTTAAATTTGCATTTTAATGTAGCTTTGTAAAGGACCAACCCACAAACGAACCAAACGACAAAGAGATGAACTTCCACCAAGATTTTCCTCAAAAGATGTCACGTTTTCTAATTCAAGTAATGTGTGTTTTGTTGACCAAAGGGTCATGATTAAGTAAATCTACTTGATACTTTTTGTGTCACCATTCACGAAATCTCTGTCCTTTTGTGTTTCTCTGTTTCAGCCACTTCCATTTCATATAAAATCATGTAACTGAGCTTATTTTGAAAAAAAAAAAAAAAAAATGCTTACCCAAGACTTTAATGGGCAAATTTAATGTCTGCAAGAACTTCACTTATTTTGTATTTCCATCCATAAATGGACAATAATAGAACAAGTGGCCTTGGACATAATTGTTCATACAACCAAAATGTAAAATAGGAATAAGCTGTTCTCAATATACAGAGAACCAACATGGCCACCATGCAATTTTTTGACCTGGATGTTTCTAAAAGTGCCAAATCATGTCATACATGAAGTATAAAATCCAACTGGAATTAAAGTCGCTTTTTCCGATCGTCGTTGAGACCCCCTTATTAACGGGAAGTATATCAATTTTTATATCAAATGAAAGACCATATTTTTCGTCTCATTTCTTCCTGAAGATTTTTCGCTTTCAAATCCATTCTCAAGATACTGACAAAACGGCCATTTTAATGTTAACCATCAAATATTAGCCAGTTATTTAAATGGGCTTGCACTATTATTATCATTCGAGCATCAAACCGCAAGTTGGTTCCCACGTACCTGGTGGCCTGTGTTGCCAGTTGTCAGGCTCTCATAACCAATAGCTAACACGACTAACAAAAATCGGAACAAGCACTTTACCAATTGTGATTTTTTTTTTGTGACAGATTTGCCATCTGAAACTGCTTTAGCTAATGTTGTGCACACCTAGACTACCTTCTGTTCAATTAACTTAATATCCCGGTTTTTATAATTAATTTTCCAAAAATATCCGTTTTTGAAATAAATCCGAAAAGAAAAAGTTGTTGGGTATCTTTGGACTATAAGACGTTGTTTAATGACACAATGATGGGACATTTCAAACCTTAAATCTATTTGAAATCTGAGTATTTCACCCTCTTTTAGAATGAGCGAATAAGTTTTGGTACCATTATTATTACATGTTTGTGGAATGTTACATTGCTGCACTGGTAGGTAGTAAAAGTGTCGGCGGAGGAAGATGATTCGGCGATCAATATTCTATTGTCCCACACCATTGACTTGTAGGAAATGAATAATGCCACTTTTGTTCACCAGGACAAACCGAACCGTTGTTCTTTGCAGTGAACTTTTGCAATACAAACTAGATATCCAAGGTTCCACACAGCATTAAATTGAATGGACGGCATTACAGGAGAGCTATGTGATACTTTTGTTCGTACCAATTGAACACAACAGACAGGACCTATCAAAAGTATAAGTATTTAACTATTCATTTATATGCCCATCCATTAATGCACGCGCAAACACCAAAGCAAGGTCCACGAATCAATAATTGTCCGTAACATGCTTCGAAGCACCCCTAGTTCGTAAATGAGTCTGCCACAAAAGTTTCAGAGTCAAAAGTCAGTATTCAACTGGACCCAGTTTGTTGTCGTTTACCAATAAAAATCAGCGTAAATTGAATAAAAATCCCAAGAAGAAATAAGTTTTCAAGTTGGAACCCAATGATCTTGTTGGGTCCAATGAAGAATAACAACTTTTCTTTCATGATATCTTTTGAAAATGCATATTTTTTTAAATAATTAATAAAAACCGGGCATCTAAGTTAATTGAACAGACAATAGGTTCTATCAAATATGTGCACAACTTACCCAAAATCAATTAAAGTGTAGATACCTTTCACAAGTGTAGCTTTTTGTGGAAATTACATTTTTTCATTTTTGTGTTAAAGGCCAACTCAAATTTCCCAAAGAGGGCACCCTCAATTTTCATACAATCATGTTCAAGATTTACGAACAGTGATTAAAAAGAATTAAAATATTCATTATAATGTATTTTATGTTTGTCTTGTAAAATGTTTGATGTTATAAGTAACTGTGATGACACAATATGACACAATTGTGTTGAGATGTCACTGGACTCTAATACATTACCTTACGTTTTTAAGACATTTCACACCTCCATGGTGTTAATTGCAGACAATTATATACGATACTTGTGTTTCCCGGGCAAAATTTGGGGAATACATTCAGCATATTCAGTGTATCTTGAATTGTATCTTGACAGTACAAAGGAGAAGGATGCCTCAAGTTGGCCAAGTCAAAAATTAAGAATCGCTTGCTGTCCGCACTGCAAGAAAACAGTGAAGCCGTGCTCAAGGAGGTACAATTTTACGTCAAGTTTGCAGCCATAGAAGACCACCATGATCATGATATGGGAGAGGTAAGAGATCGTGTCATCTGAAAACTTTAAAGGAATTTATTGGCATGAATCTATCAGGACATATATAATGAAATATCCCTAAAAAGGATGTACCAGATGATTTTCGTGGTCATTGTCCTCCAGATTTATTCTGACAAATATATGTGAAGTACAGCAATCATGCAAGCTGCCATCTTTATTCCCTGTGCTATATTTGCATTGCTGCACTCAATACTGATACAGAAGCCAGTGAAAATCACATGTCTTGAGCCAGTCTGCCACAAGCCTCATCCTTGCAAACTTTGGTGAGCACATAAAGGATACTAGCGAAGTTCACAGCTTGTGGCAGAACAATAGCATAAATAATACACATGGAGGCTTCCTTAAAATCATCTACTGCTACGAAAATTAAGCATGAAAATGGCGTTTTCTTTGCAAGGAATACTCCAATGACCATGAAACCATTTTGGTACATGTTGTTTACATGTGTTGATAGATTCATGCCAATAAATTCCTTTAATAGCACACTATTTTATGAAACACAATATTCTTGGTCTTATTGATGTCCTATAAATCTCCTGGGGGTAAACTGGGAATTCTGGTCTGGTAACCACCTGGATAGGTCTCGGGACTTGCAATATAGGGTATCAAATTCAATGTCAGTCTCACATAGGGTATCAAATTTGATTTCTTAATCTCAGATAGGATATTTAATTAGCAGGACTGTTAATGATTATTTTGGTATTTTAATTACTCTCTGCAAAAACTAGACAGAAGGTCCATGAAATGACTCAAAATGAAATGTACACTTCCAGGTTGAAATCCCCATGGTAAAATTGCCTTGTGCAAGCTCTCAAAGTATCCATTTGAACAGCTTTGGTTAGCACGACGCTCTTGCCAACTAAGCTGTCAAGCCAGGGTTGGTAGAGGAGCGATAGATATTTTCTATAGGTGTTAGGTCCAAAAGATGTCCTACGCTTTCCTAGCGGATACCATCAGAATGGTATATTTTCATATGATTTATATTTTTTGTTGTTGAAATTTTAGATACTTAGTTCTCCAGGTAGACAAGGATGTATATTTATTAATCTTCTGTCAGTCTCACATAGTAAAAATTTCAAAGAAGTTAAAATTAAATATAAATCGTATATCTAAATATACCGTTCTGATGCTATCCGCTAGGAAAGCGAAAGGACACCTTTTTGACCTCCTATATATAATATCTATCGGTCCTCTACCAACCCTGGCTTGATAGCTTATTGGCAAGAGCGTCGTGCTAGTAATACGAAGGTCGTCAGTTCGAACCCGGCCAAGCACACATTTTTTTCCAACATTAACATGTGCTGGCCATCTCCAGGAAACGGTCAATAAATACATGTCTGGTCTTGTAAACTGGTCTTGGATAGGGTACCAACTACCATTACAATTTACATCCGTTTCTGGTCTCATAGGGTCACCTCCGGAACCCTTGTAACGTAGTTACCCCCTTCACTCAACTTTTTAGACTTTGATTGTTTCTGCACGAACTTGAAAAATTTCCAGCATTGAGCAGTGGCAGTTCCTCTCTCGGTATTGGCCTCATCTCCTACACACATGGGCTATTCCATGTCAACACTCGAGATGTGCACCGTAGCATGTCATGGATTTTTTCTTTTTTGGTGTGATGATAGATATTGATGAGAAATGAAAATCCTGAAATTTTGAGCTTCATACCACCGCTCGTTTTCTCGCAGGAGCATTCAGAAATTTACGGGGTTCACCATCAAAAATGCTGTGCGATGCAAAAGACAATTTTGAGAGGGCCATAAATTTGTATTGAAACCCTCCCCAACTTTGAAAATCACTATCTGGGGAATGTTTTTGGTGTAGAATTCAATCTGGCCATAAAAAATGTGATAGTCATCCTTTACACTCTTAAAGTTATTTCGGTATAAACAATGTCAATATCTATTCATCCCTTATGGACCAGTTTGGTGGGGGGGCTCAGAATCCCATAAGTAACAATATTTTTGATGTCCATTTTCTTGTTATCTTATCACACTCCAGGACTTTTCTATCAGTACAATAGTAAGCGCATTAGGTAAGTATTAAGTGAGTTACAGCTTTATTGAAAATCCCAATTTTGCATTTTGACCATATATGCCCCCTGAAAATCAATGTTGACATACGACATCACCCCTCTACTTCAGATATGTTGAAGATACCTCACAAGAACGATTTTGAAAATAACCATCTTGGTGTCTGAGGTTCTTCATTGTTTCAGCACAAGACACTTTTTGCTGATATCCTAGAATGTATAATGGTGATTCAACTGTGCATGTACAATGACCCTGGGTCCGTATACCTTTGTGTGGAAACTTTGAGTGTGTTTTTTGTTGTGAAAAAATAAAGACACAAGCTAGTTCTGTCAGGAAGTTTTTTAATGATACATCTTCAACATATCGTACAGGGTGGTGACGAATGTCACATTGGTTTCAGGGGTCAAATGTGTCAAAAAAGTACAATTATAATTAAACCATTTTCAAGATGCTGTACCTCACTTATTACTTTTCTAATGAGTCCATAATTGTTTGGTTTAAGTTCTACTATGTAACTCTGATGACAAAAGTGACAATAAAAATGTTCTTACTTTTGGAGTTCATAGACCCCCCAGACCTGGCCCAGAATGAACAAAGGCACATATTTAGACCATTAACTCTAACAGTAAACCCCCTATAACGTTCATATGCCAGATTGATTCTACAACACCAAATGTTATACCCTTAGTTAGTGATTTTCAAAATTGTGGAGGGCTCCATTACTATCTGTGACCCTCTCAACGTAGTCTTTCACATAGGCCCCAGGCACTTTGATGGTGACCCCCCCCCTAACTTCCAATTACTCAACGGAAAACGCAATGGACTATATGCTGCTCAAAATTTCAGATTTTCATATCTCATTAATGTCTACCACCACCTTAAAACAAAAAAAATACATGACATGCTGCGGTGCACATCTGACATGTTGACATGGAATGGGCCATATCTGTTTATGATGAGGGGTTCATTTCTTTATCTATAATCTATAATAAAAAAGATTGGTTGTGTATTGTGTGCATAGACAAGATAAGGTCTGTCAATCAAAATATAGTCACAAGTATAATTCCTTCAGTCCAGGTTTTGGTCATGAATGTAGGAGGCTTTGTCAAAGACCCCTGAATGTTATCCACCAACCCAGCAACTAGATCATCAAGACGTGTGTTTGAGGGGAGCCGAGGCCGAATGAGCAAGGTTGTCTTGCGCAAACAGGCTACTACTGACGCGTATAATGTCAAGCAAGTAGTGTAGTCATTTAATTAAGGTGTTGTTCCTCTTTATATGTGTATTGGTGGTTCTCTACTTGAGTGCGGCCTGCACTTGCACATACACCCCCTCAAGAACCGTGGGAAACAACAAGACTTGCGTTTTGTATGGTAGAACTCAATAATGCTGTTTCAAGCCCTTCAATACTGTGCTAATAAAGTGGTTAACCACTAAAATGGCGGTTTTTTGTTTATATCTTGGGAATGAATGGATTCGATCTAGGCTCAAATTCAGGCGCAAGAGAAAAATAGGCCTTTCATCTGATACAAATTCGATACTATTACTACTTCCGGGTAATCAGGGGGGTCCCAAAGACGATCGGAACACGCCCATTTAAATGGGAATTCATTTAACCATAGTGGAACGCCCAACATAGCATAAGTGCCGCCAGAAAGACCGTAATTTGCACTTGATTGACTGCATGTGTACACACACTCACCTTCAAATAAGATTTATCACCGAAGAGAAAGAAAACAAAATAACAAAATAATATAAACAAATACAAAAAAATGTACAAAAGTAGCCTATTTGCACAAAGAAACCTCCTTCATTTGTCTGACACTTTTTTCAAGGCAACAGTCAGCTCTACTAGGGGCCACATTAACATACGTGAAAATAGAAAATGGAAATCTGCAAACGTAATTATCCACTTGATTACAAATATTGATTTACAGCACGGTGTTGGCTTCACTGCTTTTGCTATTTATTATTTTCCCCTTACACTAAGGCAGCTGCAAAGAAGGCACCAATAGACCAACGTGTGTATGCAAAACTTGTGGAGCTAGCTGATACTGGTGTCACTTCTTGTACTGTCCTTCAATTCACTCATCTACAATTGTCGAGACAGAACTCTTCAAAGGACAGCCAGTGCCACCAAGATCTAGAAGACTACGTTACTTCCCCACATGAATGATAATTCAGATTCATGACACGATGGAAGAAGAAGTTGGATAAGGGTAACATCCAAGAACAACGACCCACTCTCTGGTGTGGAACAAATGGACATTGATGGCGAACCAAGTGACCAGGAGGAGGCAGAGGAGGTGGTAGAAGAGGAACTGGAACAGCTGAAATGGGAGAGGAGGATACACAGGTGGAGCAAAGTAACAATGTTCCAGAACAACAACTTTCCATGTTCAGGAGCAGTGTTGCTGCTGCTGTTCAAGAACAAGTTCCTAGTCTTCAAAACAAGTTAATGCTGTTGTTCAAGTACAATCCTTTTCTAACTATTCAAGAACAAGCTGGACCTTCCATTCAGGAACAAGCTTGTTCCACCTTTTACAGAACAAGTTTGTGTTCACTCTTCATGAACAGACTTCTGCTGTTCAGGAACAAGCTTGCTCTACTGTTCAGCACCAGGATGGGGAATATTGTTCAAAGGAGGAATTTGTAATTCAAAGAACAAGTGTGTCACAAGTGTTCAGGAACCAGTTTTATAATACTGTTCAAAAACCAGAATGCAACAGTGTTCAGGAACATTTGTGTAACAGTCATTCAGGAACAGGTCATATGTGTTTCCGCATCAAACAAGCATACTGTTCATAACAAGGTGTTGATATGTTCAAGAACAGTGCCTGACAAGCTACTGAAGAGCAAGCCGCTTTGCTTACCTTGATGAACACTGTTAGATATTTCAAACAATTAAAACAGAGGCTGTTGCAACCCGTGTCCACCACCAGGCACCACAGTAACTTCTCACCAAAGTTAGCGCAAGTTCCATAGAATTGGTCTAGTGCGACAGATGAAAAGTGTCATGCACCAGATATTGGACTACTCTCTGCTGGTGAATGACATTGATGTGTTGCATAGATTTCTAGCTGATTTAGAAAAGATGAACACGGAGGCTAGTCAGCATGCCTTCTAGTCCCAGCTGCTGTGCAGAAAGAATTGGGCAAGGAATATAAAACAGCGACATGGTGATCATCTACAGACATGAATTCTACCTCTTCACCTGCTCTTAAGGTGCCTCACTTGTCAGATGCTTTTATAGTGGAGGGTGAAAGATGCTGGCAAGCAAGGATTTATTCTTTGCAAAAGAAAGGATTTTTTTCGAGCATCTGGGTTGCCATCTGGCCATTGGTTTTATTTGAACTTTTAGTTACTGGAGCAGTGCAAAGCAACCACTGTCGCCTGGTGTTACAATCCACCACCAACCGGCGAGTCAGAAAAAAGGAAACCCAAAAGCGGCCCCATTTTCTAAAACGTTTAGAGTGCAGCATCTTAATATGCAATGATGTAAAAGTGTCCTTAAAAAGCTTCATTCAAATAAGGAATGATCCAAATTAATTTCCCTTTGTACTTGCACAAGTGATTGGGCTGTTGAAACATCATTTTCTACGCTGTCCATGGCATCCCTGGATGCCACCTTAATGAACAGTTGTCCAGATTTCATTGGGTTCCAATGTTAGTTCTGAACCAAGATGTGGATTTCCAGTTAAGGATTTGGATTAGAGGTGTGTGGTTATTTTCAAGATGGTGCACTGTCCTCAGCCCGTCATTAATAGAAATTGTCCGCAGAACTTTTTCTAATTTTTGGGGGGGGGGCCCCCCACTAGTTGAATGGTTTGCAAGGTACCCGACTTACGACTCCATTGGACTTATTCTTCTTTTGGGGACACTTCAGACTAGGTCCTATAGAGAAAGAGTATCAAGTAAGGTTTGTTCATCTCCAGAGTGATCAAGTAGAAGGGCAGGGCCACTGACGTTACTTTTGAATGAAGACTATGATGAGGTTAGGCACAAATAATTTATAACAATGGATAAGAAGAAAAATTTACAAGGCTTAATGTGGCCAATTCCGACCACTCGATTGCCGAAGTTCTTGAAGACAATTTCTGATGACTTGACGCTGAGATGGTGCAGCATCTTGAAAATACCACATGTGTATGGAATGCTCAATGTCCAATAATTCAAAAAAAATTGATTTTCGACTAAAATCCATGATTTTCGGTAGATAATCCAAGATTTTCGATTTGAAAATCCCATGTTTTTCAAATTAATGGACACTGGGCGTAGAAAATCTTGGTCTATCAAAGTAAAAATTCTTTTCTATTTGAATTTTTTCCTATTTGATAAGCCAAGAATTTAAAAATGAGCTGAAAAACTTGGATTATCAAATGATAATCAAGGTTTTCAACGCCCAATGGCCAACAATTCATTGAGCATCAAATAACTTGGATTATCAATTGAAAATCTAAGTTCTTCTTGAAAATCTTCGACTACTGGATGAAAATCTTAAATTATCGACCGAAAAACCTGGATTTTGGTCGAAATTCAAGATTTTCGAATCATTGGACATCGAGCATTCCAATACACTTCTGATGATTCTATTTCGTTATAATCCAACCATTCTCCTTAACTGGCAAACTTTGTCTTGGTTTAGAATGGAACAATGAAACCAAATAATCTGGACAACTGTTTCAGATGCCATCCCGGGGATGCCATGGACAGAGTGTACCAATGCTCCGTGTTTAACGGCCCAAAACTTTTTAAAGTACATAATGAAATTGGATCATTCTTTTTTTGAAATGTAGTTATTAATGACACTTTTCATAATTTCTTAATAAAGATGCTGCGATCTAAACTTTTTGACAGAATGCGCGTGTAGCGTGCATTGCAAGCGCCTTAGTGCGAGCCCCTAGCAGGTGGGGTCTAGGATGTGTCGGCAGCATCAGAGACTAAACACTAAATCAGTGCAAGCCTCAGAAAACAGAGGCATGGATGCCAATATTCAACCACCGACATACGTTCAAAATGATATTTGAATTTTTTTATGATGGGTGGCATTCCCAGAAGATTTTCTGGGCGGCCGACAGATAAAAATAAGAAACCTTGATTTTGTGATTTTTCCCCCTTAATTTTTTTTCTGTGGCTCTGATTTTTTTTCTGGGAATGCCGATACCAGGATAGGCCTACTGTGGATTTTGCAGCCCTGCTTTTGGGTTTCCTTCATTTTGACTCACCCTGTATTGCATATTACAAATTGTTCCCAAACCTCCAAACCACTTGGAGAAATATCAGCAAGTCGACCTATTGAAATATAGGGTGACCCAACAAAATATAACCTGTGACAATATATTGATATCTTCATGGTTGCATTTTTTGGGCCATCACCCTGTATGAGCCACCAAATCATAATTTCAACAGTGTCTTCTTTTTTTTAGGAGACTGATTTCAAGGTATCCATATACCATTGTCATATGAAGTGCTTTATATAGATTAGACATTAGGTTGTATTTGGCTACAAAAGGTGATTTTAATTTGCTTTATATAAAATTTAGGCTGAAATTCTTATTTCCTCCAATATTAAAAATATGAAATTCTATATTTTTTATGCCAAGGAAATAATTTTCAGTTTAATCCTTTCAGATGGGGATATTTTTGATGGAAAGCTTTGCACCAGTGCAAAATTCAGGGCTTTAGAATTTTGAGGAAATCCCTGGCATGTGAATTTGTTGTACAAATACCTTTAAAGCGACACATTACAAGTTCAATCGGTTCACTCTTAGCATGCTTTGCCATTTGCAGGTAGAGCCTCAAACTGACATTAAACCACTCGGGTATAAGCCCACCTTGGGTATAAGCCCACCCTAAATTTTTAAAGAAAATACATGAGCTAGCATATACTTGGGTATAAGCCCAGATGGTAATTTTAGCATTCAGGAAACAATATAGAGCCATCAAAGTAGGATCCAATGCATTGGGATGGCTTGTTTGCTATAATTACTTTGAGGAATGTGATGGGAAAATTGAACATTTATTTTTAATCTGCTACAACTAAAGTGTACATATAATGGTATCTGGTGAATAACATACTCTTGAAATGATATTTACAGACATTGTCTTTTGAGGCGCGCGCGCGCGATCGCGCGCAGTCGCGCATCTAAAATGCTTTAAGTCCGAGCGATTTATCGCGCATCTTGTTAAAAGCCGGCTGCGAGTTTTCTACCTTCGTATTTGAGCCGGCAACCCAGCAAAATACTTCATTTCGCAATATTTAATGATAAATGTTCACGGAACACTATGCTTTACCAGTTACACGCAATTTTCAGATAGTGTGAACGGCTGGTAAATCGGTGCCGAGAGCAAAAATCTGCAGGAATTAACTCCACAAATGTATCGGAACTCCAATGGAAATACCGCATGGATGGTGTACGAAAAATGAACACGGACTATGTGTAAATAATGCATGAAGTAAAACGTCGTAAATTTAAAGCCTATTCGCATCGCACGTGGTTTTGTTTTGGTTGATCTGAGCCGAGTTTTGTTAGCTACGATGGCGCGGCGCCGAAAGTTGAGGGGTCTTACAAACATTACGTAAATAGAATTTAGATAGATTTTCGACTGAAGAAAGAAACGATAGACGGAACCACCTTTGTGGTCCAATTGTTCTATAAACTAGCACGAAACTGTTCAAAGAATGAAGGTGCCGGGGAAAGTTGTCTCCTATACAAGTAAGAACATACTTGACAATAACACAGAACACGTTGAATGGTACAAGCATCGTGCATGCGCCATTCTTAATGGAAACGTGAGCTCCTTTCCCATAGTTTTAAGAGAATTCTGATAAATATGACTGACTGTTGCCGACTTAGGTTTCTACATTTTTACTGATATGTTTGACTGTTCGTGCAGCCCAGTTTTACTCCCCTAGTCTAGCTGAGATCACCTTTTCAAAATGAAAAAAATCTTTCCGCTTCGTGTTCGAGGTAAGGCCTGGGTGAAATAATTCCTTGAAAAATTGATACACTTGAATGATAAATCCTTACATCATTGTAATTTGATTAAATCTTGGAGTGACAATTCTAAGTATGTAACTTAACTTGTTACTAAATTGATTGTAGTAAATAAACAATGCTTATTGCTACACCTGACTTGAAAATGCATGAGCTTGAACTGCTTCTCTGGTCCCAGCTCAGTTGCCGGTCCTGCTTGCTATGCTCTCTATGCTTTGTAAAAGCTCAGTCCTCCGCCAGAATTTGGGAGACTTTTAAAAAGCTCTTCTGCAGCTCGCACTCAAGGAGCCAAGATGAGCTTTTTAATGCTCCTCTGAAAATTTCAAAAGACAATGTCTGATTTATATTTGCAATTTTGTAGCGATGTTATGTGCTCCCAACTTCTAGCCACCTCCCGGGATAAGCCCACTCCTATTTTGAAGTAAAATCTTCCTTTTTTGGTGGGCCTATACCCGAGTGCTTACGGTAAATAGTACATTCATCGCTTGCAAGTCTGTATTAACTGGTATCGGAGAGAATCAAACCTCATCCAAATTGTTTTTGTGTATGCATCCCATTTGTAATGCTGTCGTTTGATGCCTCCCGCAAATGACAAACAGTGGAAGATTGAATGGTTCAAATCTGGGGTGTAAACTTAGTTGATATATTGTGTTGTGTAATAAATGCTCCCCCTCTAATTTGATATTAATCTACATGTTATTACTACATGGAAAACAATATTTTACATTTTGAAATGTATCTTAAAAAGTGCTTCTAGATTAAAAAATGTGTTGCTAATGTTACTATTACTGGGGAGACACTGTCCAATAATAGTAACACTGCCTGTCCAATGTCCAGTAGAAACTGTCTGTCAAATGTGTATGTCCAAAAATAGTAATGGTCCTTTGACGGACGACTCTCAAAAGGTAAATGTTGTGTGACAATTCTGCATGTCTTATATGAAGGACTTGGGTCAGTGCTTATTTGGTGAGTTGAAAAAAAATACAGTTTAGATAGAAAGTAGAAAAGATTGCCAATAAGTGGAAAACCACAGTTCTATCCAAGAGAAGATATCAGTAGCTTCCCACAATGCATTGCTTCCAATGAAGATTTTTGTACAGTAGTCATGTGAATCGTTAGAAATGAAACATACTTAAAATGCAAGTTTGTAACCAGTCCTGTTAATTTAGCCATGTTTCATCTCTAACGATTCACATCAGTACCGGTACAAAAACCTCCATTGGAAGCAATGCATTGTGGGAAGATATACTGATATCTTGTTCTATCCTGTCAGTCCATGACATGACTTTAGGTGCAGTTCTATTTTTTATATTCTCGCACCTTGACTTTACTTGGCAGAAATAGACAAGATACTATTCTACCTATTAAGAACAAAACCAGCTATAGATTAAGGCCAAGGGTTATTTTTATAGGCATTATTTGTATCAAAATTTGAAAAAAAAATGTCTGTCCATGATAAATGGATCAGGCTCATATATTATCAAAGAGAGATGCTTAACGCAAAACACTATTTCCTGCTATTTATTGGTATATTTTAAATATCAAATTAATACATTTGTATTTTTTCTCCTTGATAAAATAATATCCATGATTAAAGATTTTGTTGATGTTACTATTTTGGACAATTTCTGGGGAACTTTTTCCATCCAATATTAGTAACATTAAAGGGGCATTTCATGATCCACAGCCTCGTCCCCCCCGACTTACCTAAAAAATGTTGAGATTTTTATATCATTTGAACCATTAGCCTTAGTAATCCACGTGTGCCGAATCTTACGTGCAAATTCGGTCGCATCGGTAAGAAATTTGCAATTTTGTATTTTCTGTCCGTAAACGGACAGAAATTACAGCACAGTAGCCTATGGGACCGTGGGAAACAAGCAATTGCTCATAATGCAAAAACGCAAGATCGGGATCAGCTCAAATTTTGAGAATAAGCTTTTCTCAAGGATATCTAGTGATCAATGAATAAAACAGAAGGTGCTGAAATCACGAAAATGCACCTTTAACAATGTATTTTAACAAGAAACATTTTCTAAAATAATCTCAAAATTTAAAGCACTATTTTTAGTCAAGCAATAACAAATATTTAAATATCAAATACCTCTTTCTAATTAAGAAAAAAAGGTGATGCAGTATCGTTTATGGGCAAATTATGTCTGAGGTAGAAAATACCTCTGAAGTATTATTTCAGGCAAAAAGAAGCTTGTTAAAGCTTTTCTTTAAAAAGCTGTTTCATTGTAACTAAGGAGTTCTTGCTCATGCCCGCCAGTATTTTAAAAAAAATGCTGCATTAGTTAAAAAAAAGTGATCAATTACAAATTCTATAGATCATTTACTCAGTGTGACCATGTGAAAAGCTTTAAAGGCACTAAAATCAGATCTTAGCATATCTGCAACAAGTACCCATGATAAGACTGAAAGCAACCTAACAAGGATGAAAATTGATGTTTTTGTAATTACTGCCTGTACGGACATTTTCTACAACACATAATTGAATGGAGATTCATATTTGCAACAATGCTGTTTTTTGTAAATGTTCCATATCTCATTAGAATTCTACGAACTGTACTTATCCTTGACTTTTAAGCTACTCCTGCAACTTTCAAATATCTGATACTTTTTGGGTGGATCACTGATAGTGCCATTTAATGCTAGTATAGGTGATCTAGGTGATAGGCTAGCCCAAGGTGATCTCAAAAACCATGCTATGTCCTGAAGCGAAGCTGAGGGGCATAGCATAGCGATAGCATGGTTTTGAGATCACCAGTGGCCTATAATTTTTACCATGCCCCAAAAAGCAGTCAATACTTTAGTATTTGTTTTATATACCAAATTTAAAGATCCTTGTCATCTGATTGGTTAAAGCTTACTTCATAATAGGCTTAGGCTATTACAATATACTATGCCTTTTACTGTGTTGTCTGCAAGAATTGCAGAAGGCACATAGGGATTACTCTGGTCATATGTCTGTGTATCTGTGTATGTGGCTGTGGTCAAAATGTTAACCCTTAATATATTCTATGCCGTATGAGTTCCGTAAGGGCTATGATGATGTAACTTGTTGGAAAGGAGGGGGAGGGGTGGGGTGACATGTTGGTGACCTCATGTGACCTTTGGCTAGTCAAAATGTTAACCCTTAATATATTGCATGCCGTGTAAGTTCTGTAAGGGCTATGATGTAACTTAGGGGGCAGGTGGGGTGACATGTTGGTGACCTCGTGACCTTCATGACCTTTGGCCCCCATTCACAAACCGCGACGGCAGACATTCCTTGAATATTTTTGTAGCATACTCAGTGATACTTGACCTGTTTTTCTGTGTTCTCGTCTCAACTGCCAATAAACGGCAATATGTCAAACAGTACTGTTTGACATATTGCCATTTATATTGCCAGTATGAAACGCAAACAAGCCGGTCATTTTGGATGAATTACAATCCATCCAAAATGAGCAGCTTGTTAACGTTTCAACTACTGGGTGAAGGCCCCAGGTGAAAGGTGAAGAGAGGTCGTCTGTGATTGGGTCAAATTGAGTGCAAATTGATGACCTCTGCTACAGATATGACACTACACTTTTGCATGTATTTTTATGTAGTGGTACTATCGAGTCATGTAGAAGAGACTGTAATTGTTCAATTAGCGGGCATAGGAATTGCAATGTCCTGCCCTGAAGACCTTGTTTTCATCATTTTACGAGTGAGTAGCTAATCTGTGTCCCCACTTTTAACCAATCAGATGACAGGGGTCTTTAAATGAGGTATATTATACTAACTACCCTATTGCCATGGCAGATTTGACATGGGTTAAACCATGAAACCGGAAAGAGCAGGGACAGATACATGTATAGATAGAGGGGCAAAACTTAGTGTGGAAAGAAAGTTCAACCAGTGAGCAGAGCGCCAAAGAAATTCCGACTCAGTTTCTGTGTACACCATTGATGAGTCTGTGTAGAACATATAGCATGGCAGGGGTAGAATGCCATCGCTGTGTGCGTGAATCAGTCTTGATTCCCCAAAACAAATTTTGCGGGAATCAAGATAGCTCAATCAGGTAAGCGCTCGACTCCAGTGTATGCTCATCCATGCGTATAGGCGTGCGTTCGAGCCCTGTGAGATTCAGCTATCTTGTAATTTCCCTGGACAAGAAATTAACCGCTTGGTTGTCCCGATTTACCCATGCGATATTTGGGAGCTGGTCCCGGCTGCGATGGTTATCTCGATGTATGTTTGCTGATAAGGGAAAGCGCTGATCCCGATCTGCTGCATACCTTGAAATGATGCGAAATGGTTTATGGTATGGTTGGGCCACAGTGATCAGCGGCCATTTGTGAAAGCGCTTAGAGGCCAATAGCATAAGGCGCTATATAAATCTCTGCTATTATTATTATTATTAATTCACTACTGTATTAAGTTTTAAAGTTTACGAGAATCAACATTGATTCACGCAAATTAGTTTACGAGAATCTTTGCAAGAATCGATTCTCGGATTCTCGCCAAAATTCTAGCCCTGCATGGTATGATTTGGCTCAAAGCAATTCTGCAAAGCATTGTGGGAATGCATTGTTCCTTGCTTAAAGAAAGTTAGTTAAACCAAAGTTTTAAATCCGGTTTTGTCCCTGCTAAACGGGGGTGGCTGGATTCACCTCACTCAGCAATACCTTTGTGTGAGGATTATTGGAACAAAAGATAATTGACCAGATGCCACAGCTGTTTGTAAGGGCACGTTCCCACTATGATGTTTGGTACCAGGACGTGGTACTCGATGCTACATCGAGCCCACTTCCTTGCCTAGTGGGAACGCGTTTTAAGTGGACTCGGACCTACATCCGAGATCGGGTCCGAGACTACCTCAGGTAGGTAGTCTCGGTACTAGGACGTGGTACCAATTGCACAGTGGGAACGCGTTTGTACATTGTAAGTGGGCCCGGCTCACATATCACCACGGAAACCACTGCCTTGGCTGTGAGCAAGGTCCGGGGAGCAAGGACAAAATTATCGCAACAAAATCTGTATTTTTCTACATTGAATTCATAAATATACCCTGAAACATCTACACATTTCTTTCTGATTAGTTTCTCTATTTGTATCATATATTTCATTAAGTATAAAACACGATACTTGAGGAGATTTGGTAGCGATAAGAGCAGTGGTGAAAACAGCGGGCTGACGGACATCCATAACACGTAAACAATGAGACTTCTGGGTTTACGATGAATCTGAAAATAGATACGGTCACGCGCATCACACCGATTTATGAAAATGATCAGAAAATATAGTAGGACGATGTTCTTGTTCGACAGTCAACATGTTTTATAACAAAATTTTCATCAGAGAATCCTATTTGTTTCCATTCAAGTATCAACAGGATGAACAGAGCAGATCAATTTTTTTTTCAAAATATAAACTATCATTGGACGGAATGTAAGGAACAACATCCGGGTAAGTGGGCCCGATACTACATCGGCGTTTGGCACAAAAAAAAAAAAAAAAAAAAACCTCTATGTGGACTCAGACCTAGGTCCGAGTACACATGTTTATAGTGGGAACACGACCTAAGTCAAATTATTATGACAAATCCAGAATAAAACAATAAATACTATCACTGGCGACACAATTTTGTCAACTGATTTGGATTATTTAGTCTACTAAGTACATCATGTGTAAATTTTACAAAATTGCGGGCAAATATGATTTTTCTTAAAAATCTAGTTTTCCACGTCTTTCTATGGACAATGGGCATATAGAGGGCGCTATGACATACAGATAATGACCTTTGCAGGCCTATTGGCAAGATTCCTGCAATGGATTTGTCTGATTTTTTGCAGAGATAATAGCTCTTGCATGGCCCTACTTATGAGTTGCCAAAATTGTGTCGCCACTGCTTAAAATTGTTCTAAAAATAAAAGGGACAATTTGCATGGGTCAAACAGCTGCGATGCCCTTCCTAATGCCAGTCCACAGTTTTTGGCGATGGGCCTAGCCTTTGGGCAACCACACCCACCACGTAAGGCAGCATGTGCTGATGTCCTTGTAGAAAACAAGATCCAAAGCATTGTGGGAATGCATGGTTCCCTGCTTTGCTTTGCCCTGTAGCTTGCAATTAAAAGGATGTATGTTTTACCTAATTTCAAGAGAATGAAGATCTTGAAAACAAAATGCATGTAGGATTGTTTAAAACATATTTAATGTTAATTACCAGCAATATTTTAGCCAATGAAATGGTGTCCAAAAGCTGAGTTTCAAACTTTAATAGTCAAGGGGTCAGTGACCCAAAGATCAGACTCCTTTTTGGTGAAAATGATCTTCGACTTCATATTAAAATTACCACCAAAATGTGGATTCTCCAGTTAAAGCAAAGAGGTCTCCTTTTCAATTGAAGTCAAATGTTAGTGAAACAGAAACTTGGCTCAAGACCTGAGTAGTGTTATAAACCTAAGTGGATGGTTTTCAAAATGAGACAAAATAGAGTTATGTCTTGGTGTGACTGATCTCCCTGGTCTGTCCGACCAGATTTAGTTGAAATTTGAAAATTGTTGCTGTTATTTAAATTGGTGCAGCAACTAGATGCTAACTTATTAATAGTATGTAAATGCAGTTTGAATAAAATTTAAATCTACTTCAATAATTTGTTCGTCTCATGGAGTGTTTTAATGTTGTTTCTGACATGGTTTTCCACTTTCATTATGGCCCTCCAAAAATATATTATACATATCATATCATGCACTTTGGTCCGGAAATTAGATTCCCACCCAAGATGTGTAATCTTCTTTAGCTTCTATCCCTTTACCCCTTTCCTTCCTCCTGGGAGATAGGCTAGAGATGAGAAAGGAAAACTTTTTGGTGAAAAATTGAATTTGCCAATTCTACATGGTGTATTTAATATAGAAACTGATAGTTTTGCTGCCAAGTGCACTTTGTCATAAAGGCATGTTGGTCCTCATTTTGGTTATCAATAGAAAGAGGACCACGGCTATCCATTGGTATACCAAAATCAAATATATGTGGTATTCTGACACAAAGTGCGTTGGTATTTCTCACCCAAAGGGGGTGGTTGCTACACCATCCACCTATTTAGAATCACCCTTTACCCCTGTGGGTGCTTGCTTTTATATCAAAAGGAGCATTAAATATCGATTGACAATTACATTAAATCAGTTGGCACCAGAAATGGGGTTTTGATAGGGTACAAACAATATAGGAGGGAGAGTTGGAAACTACCTCCCTTACCCACCCCACATTGGTAGATCAGGGTTCGAAGGTGGGTAAGATTATTTCAGCCAATCTTCTTGACTCGGGATAGCGGCTATAAAATAAGTTCCGGCTGGTCTGTGTGGCTGTCTAAGTGAGCTAATTAGCAGTCATTTTCCGTGTCTAATTACAATTTCAACCAAACGTTGGTGAAAATATCCTTGGTAAGATTATTTTTTTAACAACATTACATAATGTGTATTTCAGAGTCCTGAATGAAAAAGGATCTTAATTTACAAAAGCCAGTTGGTTAGGAGCATTTAAAGGCTGACTCAGAGATTTTGAAAAAAAAAAATTGTGTAGTAATTGAAAATAGTCATCTAAAAATAAAATAGTCACTTAAAATGCTTAATTCCAGAGTTAGAGATGAATCGGATTTTCCGTTTTTATGCAGTTAACATTTATGCACAGTATGAGTGCTATAGGATACTGTGCATAACAAAAAATTCAGATCCGAAATGTTATAACAAAGTTGTGATTTTCTATATAAGGACTTCGATTTGAGCTTGGCTATTTCACACAGTGATTATAGGGACAAGCATAGAGATCTTTCACCTCACTCATGCATAACAAAAGGTGTTAGTTCCCGTAGTATTTGTCATTCAGATCAATTTAATACCCGACATCAAAGTACTTGTGCTATTCAAAGTGTGACCCATTTTTTTATGCATACATATCCAACATGCATGTCGTTCTTTAGATTTAGAAAGTCTCCAGAAATTTGGAATGGACTTTGCCATTCCCGGCAAGATGGCCGCTAATCCGAAAGGTGGAAGACCTCTGTATGCAAGAAACAGGATTTGTTTGAAAATTAAGTGTGCCCTCATCAGGAAATCTGAGTCAGCCTTTAATATATCCACGAATCACATCCTTCCACCTCAATTTCTTGCACCCCACAAACACCATAGAACTGCCATGCATGAATTCCCAATTGGTCACTTTAAAGTGGACCACTTTGCCGTTTGTAATATGCAGCAAGTGCAAGTTTCGAAAATTATGTGTTGGCAAGATATTGTTTTATTTAGGAAATGTTTCACCACACACACATCTGGTGTGTTTGTGTTCTTATGTTTATGATGATGATGTATGTTGTAAAATGTAAACATTTGACAGATTTCAACCAAACTTGAGTCAGGTGCAACATGGGATCCCTCATTTGTTGAGGTCAAAGGTCATGTGAAGTCAAGTTGGAACCAAACTTGGTTTAGGGATATTACACAAAAACCCTTGTTCATGAGGTCAAAGGTCATATGAGAACGATCATTCACAAACTGCAACGGCAGGCGGCACTAGGGATCTGAGGACTGATTTTTTTTTTTTAAAGTAGGGTTTTGTTTTTTTTGGTGGAGAGGTATTTTAGTTAATATATGGGTGGTTTTACAATCAGGGTACCTCTTGGCTGAACACTACAATGTGACCCATAAAAAACAATGTCTGTACTTTCTCATAATTGGTACTATGCCAACTTAAAGACCACCAAAAGCACTACCTACAACTGCAAAGAAACCATTTGAAATGCTTGATGACTAACAAAAATATACATGGAAATTGCTTAAAATCACTGTCTCATTTGAAGTAGGTTAATATTTGAGTAGATTTAGCAATGTCATAAAGAACATTTGGGACAACATTCAACATTTAGGAATAACATTTGAAGCAAGGTAATTTATATCCAGAAATCTTAAAAGAATGTGACCATTTGGTAACATGCGGTGTCAGTTTGAAATTTAGTGGTAAATTCTGTCAAAAAATGTCCTATCCGTATTTAGGCTAATAAAGCTTAAACTAAATTGACAGATTGATTTGTGATATTCTCTATAAAAACTCTTGTTTATGTTCTATACATTTGTAGTAAATACTTGGTGGCTACCCCTTAAGTTTTCCTGTATCACATGATCAAATGTTAGAAGTCAGTGTTCCGTCAAAATCTGTCCTTTCCGAAAACACAAAGTTTCACCAACCATAATTTTTTTTCCTGAAGACCTCACACCTCCAAATTTTGGAAACATACTCTTTGAATTATCTATAATACAAAAATATTAATACTGAAAATAATCAAAGCACTTTGTTTTTTCATCTTAAATGTAGAAATGAATGAAGTGCTCCGTCAAAATCTTGTCCTCTCCGAAAAATGTATCAATTGATCCATCATAAAAATTGTTCACGAAGATGTGACGCCTCAAAATTTTGGAATTATACTTCTTGACTTGCCTACAATGCAAAAACATCAATACTGAAATTAATCATGCAACTTTATTTTTCACCCCAAATGAGACAGCCGAGGTACCCCGATTGTAAAACAACCCATATACTGTACAACTTGTGAAGCTCCCTAAAATGCACGCATATTGAGAGATGTACAACTTAAAATAAGCCTTGAAGGCCGACTCACAAATTTCCTGATGAAGGTGCACTAAATTTTCAAACAAAACACGTTTTTGCATATACATAATGGCATCCATATACTAATCACTGTGTGAAATAACTAAGCTCAAATCGAAGTCCTTCGCATAGAAAATCCCTACTTTGCTATAAAATTCCGAATTCGGAATTTTCCTCATACACGGCATTGTTATACTGTAATAAATGTTTACTGCATGAAAACGAAAAAAAATCTGATTAATTTTGGAATTGAGCATTTTAGGTGACTCTCTTTAGTTCTAGATTACTATTAGGAGTGGGCTATAATTATAAATGGGTCATTTTTGCTTTTCATTAGGGCTGGGTTTCTTTGTATTCTATTATACCTATCTCAACTCAATGTTCCTTAATTTTGCGGTGGGAGTTAGCAGCAAACCCCTCTTACTTTTTTTCAGGCATTTTGCAAGAAATTCAGTGTTAAATACATGTAAATGAGCTCAAGATACCTGATTTTGAAAGTTTCTTAGAAATTGGACATTGCATATTCGTAAAAATCAATGTGTGAGAGCGCTTTCAGGATTTTTCGCTTACACTTTTTCATTCGCTTTTTTTTAGTTTACAAAGATCACAAACTTGAGCATTCTATCTCATTTAGTTCACATGCTTGTATTCAAATGTACAGGGGTCAATGCACTTTCTTTGTGTACAATTCAATGGGAGCAGTACGAAATGAAAGTTGAAAATGAGTACTGCAGACAAACTAAATGTAGTGATGTACTCAAATTTTTTGAGCTGGTTAAATTTGTGATTACCTTCATGGCTGTAAACAGCAAATGAGAAAGCATAAGCGAAAAATTGTGATAAGCGCACTCCAGCTACATTTTGACCTAAAACATCAATTTTTAAGAAAATGCAACTGTCAAAATCAGCTATCTTGAGCTCATTTACATATAAGTAGACATCAAAATCATTACAAAATGCCTGTGTAAAGAATAATTAAGAGGAATTTTCTGGTCAAATCCACTCCCACCACAAAATTAAAGGACATGACACAATTAAGAGGGCACTGCACTTTTTTCTTGGACCAGAGGTAAAAAATGTTGTCATTTCATATTGCTTTAATATATCAAGGTGCCCCATAGGCCACCGTGTTGCCTGTTTTCAGACAGAAAATATACAATTGCAAATTTCCCCCAGAGTAGGTTGAATGTCTACCCAAGATTAGACATACTAAACTGACTTTTTGAAACAAGTTGGTGGATAAGGCTATGGATCACAAAATGGTCCCTTTTAAAGGTAAAAAAAAAAGTTTGACGCAAAAATATATTACAGGAAAGCTTGCAACTTGTAGAGGTGTATAATTCAAAAGCAAGGAGAGTGTTTTTTTTTCATGATATACTCATTACACTGCAATTGGTAAAATAATTTCACGGCACAAGTTGAAAGCAAGCACAGAAATCAGAAAGCATGTTACTATATCTTTATTTTTCATCAGACGCCAATATAATATAAATAGAAAATTATACACATACAACAACAAAATACTGGCAAATCACCTATTTAGCTTTAGATCATTCCACATTCACCATGTGGACATAATGGGGGAGTTTCCGTAACCTAACCCATCTGACACTTTTTCTTGCCACATTATGAATTTGGAAATCCTTGATGGTTCCGAATTCATAAAAGTGTCAGATTACCGAAACTCCTGGGGCTGTTATTTATTGATAATAATTTTCATATCAATATTGACATTGCAAACATTACTAATACATCAAAAACACTTCATAACATTGGAACAATGGAAGATCTGGATTCAAGCAATTGAAATTACATGTTTTGTTCACAACATGCATATTAAAGCAGACTTGTAGTCAGATTTGGCCTGAGCCAAACATTCACGTCATAGACCAGGTTAAAATGGGAATAAGTGCTTGGATGCACTTTACTCGGTAAAATAAAAACAAAGAACTGATACATATTAATTAGCTAGAAATTTGTAAACTCATTTTAAGTCAAACAATAGGGATTTCTATCGGTAACTTATAATGCATTTGCTTACGATGGGTTGAAATCCGCCTCAGGGATCCTAAATATATCGGGATATGCCAGGAGTTTCTGTAACTTGACCCTTGACACTTTTTCTGACACACTTATGAATTTGGAGACCTTAAAGGCCGACTCAGAGATTTCCTGAGGAGGGCGCCCTCAATTTCCAAAAAAATCGTGTTTTTTGCATGTACATAATGCTTGTCCATATACTAATCACTGTGTGAAATTGCTAAGCTTAAATCGAACTCCTTCATATAGAAAATCCCAACTTTGTTATAAAATTCCGGATCCGGAATTTTTGTTATACACAGTATCCTATGGGACATAATACTACACATAAATGTTTACTGCATCAAAACGAAAAATCCGATTCATCTCAAATTTCGGAATTGTGCATTTTAGGTTACTATCTTTAGTTCTAGTTGACTATTTTTCATTATTACACAAAAAAATAATATTTCAAAATCTCTGAGTCAGACTTTAACGGAATAAACATTCCGTGAAGGGTTTCCAAATTCATAAGTGTGTCAGAAAAAAGTGTCAGATGGGTCAGGTTACGGAAACTCCCAGATAGGCCACCCAATTAAGACAGTGGAGGCATGCCGTGTGCCTTTCAGATCAACGGTCGTGCGTGACGCTCTTTTATTTACATCATTGAGACTAGTCATGTACGTCGCACTGCATGAAATTTATGCTTTTGGGAAATTGCTTCCTGGTGGTGCTATACCTCAAAATTGTCCGAGTATTTGTGCAGTTTCTTAAGTGAATGCGAAATGACGTGGCTCAATGTCTGGGACAAGCTGCTAAATTCTATCCTTCCTGCTCTTTGTCATTACGTGCCATTCACTTTCAAATTGATTTATCGTTATCTTGATCATATAAAATAGAAAATGTTACAAGTATCACAGAAGAGAATCAACTGTTGATAATTGCAACAGATTTTGACAAGAAATTCAAACATGCAATTGAAGGGGTAACAAGGTTCATTATTCCAAAGGTTCGCTATTCTGAATCTTGAAAAGGGTTTGTTTTTCCGAATTTCATAAAGGGTTTGTTAATCCGAATATTGAAAAAATGGTTCGGTATTCAGCAATCAAATACCGTGATTGTTGTTCTGATTTTTTTTCACATCACATTAGAGCAATGAACATGATGACTTATATGAATAATTTGAAGTGGGTGATGCCACCAAAATAATTACCACTATTTATTGTGGGGTATTTATATTTTTTTCACATTTAGAAAAAAAAAATTGAAATAACAAACAATCGTCACACCAGACTATGTTTTCTTTGTTTATGGTGGTGATGACACCATTCAAATTACACAATTACACCTAATTACATGTTTCGATAAATACATGGAGTACTTGGAAACTGATAAGCACTGACCTGACTATAGTCCCATGCACGATTATAATCCCACCCCCAATTTTGAAACAATATGAAGAATAGTAGAAAATCCTATTATAATCCCACCATAATTTTTTTTTGCTGGAAGGCAATAGAATAAATGCAATTTTTGTTACAGTCATTACAGTTTTGGAAGTATCTTGTGATTTTCTTTACAGAATTAATTAGGTTCATGCATCAGTTCATTTACAGGTGTTTGTTGATCACACACCTCATTTGACACATGAAAATATCTGGAATAAGTTTAGTTCTGAGAGGCTGAAATGTTGATGCTCTTCTGTTTTATGTTAGGGTGGAGATACCATTATAATCCCACCCCCTAAATTCAAGCTAATTTCAGGTTAAAAACAGGTGGGACTATACTAGGGTCAGTACAGTAGTAGTACACATTTTGTAAGATAGCTTGGACTACAAAGTATTCCACTGGACCAAAAATTCTGGACATTACGGAATTTATGTGGTCAAGTGGACTTCAAGAACCCTTATATCTTCAATATTAACCCCTTGCCCTATCAAACTCTTGGATAAGTTTTTCAAATTGATGAATTTGAAGTGGTACTTTTCACAATTACAATTATTACCAGCATGCACACACATATGTGAAACAACAAATTGTATGCTGCATCCACAGAGCGTTAGCCCAGAACCCCGTTAGGTACAAGTTCTATCCACGAAGCGTTAGTTTTCTAACGCCCCGGAGACAAATTATATCCATACCCCGTAAGATTACACTTGGCAGGTTATTGGCATAATTTGTTACGCTAACCTTTTGCACCAGCCGGTTTTAGGCGTATGGCGTATATTACGCTATTTCTTAGCTGGTTTTACGCAGGATTTATGGCGCAGAAATGTAAAAAGCGCCGTAGAAAGCGACCGGATAAATGAACCGTGAATATTCATTTGTATGCACACAAGCTCGATTTAGCAGTTCACCCGCAAGGGCGCACACCAGTAAATAACTGCCCCATTGAAATACACGCAATACCTGTTTTGAAAGCGAGATTTCGAACAAGCGGCAATATTTGGCATACAAGTTATATATCAATGGATTGCAAATCGATGAAACTTTAACATATGTTTCAATGTATACGGAGTCTTCCGATTCGTTTTTCAGATACGAGACCCTAAATAGCGACCGTGCCATTTTCCACCCATTTTCGAGCCTTTAAACTTGTTTACACCATCTTCATACACCGAGGGCCTATTTTCCGTGAAAATCAAAATTTTAAATTTAATCGTAAGGCACTACAGCTCTTCACAAACTCGCACAGGACCGTAAAACATCTCAAAATTAGCTGTGTTTTTTACCGGGATTAAAACCATTTAATACATGAAATTCAGGGAACATGTTGAAAGCAAGCACAGAAATCAGAAGCATTTATATATCTTTATTTTTCAATCAGACGCCAAATAATATAAGATAGAAAATTCTACACATACACAACAAATACTGGCAAATCACATATTTAGCTTTATATCATTCCACATTCACCATGTGGACATAATGGGGGAGTTTCCGTAACCTAACGCCATCTGACACTTTTTTTCTGCCTACATTATGATTTGTAAATCCTTGACATGGTTCCGAATTTATAAAATTGTCAGATTAACGCTAAACTCCTGGCTGTTAATTTATTGATAAATAATTTTTCATATCAATATTGGGACATTCAATAACATTACTAATACATCAAAAACACTTCAGAACATTGGAACAATGGAAGATCTGGATTCCAAGCATTGAAAATTACATGTTTGGTTTCACAACAGCAATTACCGCGACTTGTAGTCATAATGGCCTGAGCCAAACTTCACTGCATAACCCTTGGTTAAAAATGGAAGAAGTGCTGATGCAACTTTACTCGGTAAATAAAAACAAAGAACTGATACATATTAATTAGCTTCTGATTCTTGCTTCGGAATCTATATATGTGGCAATCCTTTAGAGACCAATGAAGGTTCCTTTTCACACCCATAATAAGTGAAAAAGAAAAACCATTGCTGCTTCGAAATCAGGTCCCATGTTTGCTGCTTTTACATTCTCATGGCAGGAAGGTCCATTCCAGGTGGCCTGTCTAAGCTGTACTGCGATACCAAATGCGCATTACATGGTAGCCATGTGTCCTCCGTTTCATTACAAATCATCTCTTAAACCCTAGTGCAATACTCTTAGTAATATCATGAAAAAAGGATAATATTAGTGGGATGAAACCCGCTGCAAAGTAGTATAATTTCCAATAACGGTCATTTAGATTTTTAATATTCGGGACCAGGCCTAGACTTTAGGCACGTCCTGAGTGTAACCGTCCGATACGCGTAATAGCGGCGCCTCCTACCGTTAAGTCTTTGAAAGGACTAGCACTAGAGTCGCGCCGGATGTTGATTCCGATTTGAAATCAAGGCTGGTGCTGTTAGTACATGGCATGCCTATCCACCCCTGGCAGTTACTCTAATAGGAAAAGTGGCAACACTGCTATATGATGGTCACAACGACGTCAAAATATTATGGATTGTCATCACTTTGACGTCACAATTTTACCTTCATGTGTGATTTGGTCTGAATCGGTTTCGAGTAGCGATTTGGGCGGAAAATTAAAAGGGCTAAAATACTCAACAAATGTAGGGACAATTTTCAACTTATTTTGATTTTTAATGTAGTCTACTTACTTAAGCTTTCCATCCAGACCAAATTTTCCAAATATTCAGAATCATGACATATTTCCTTTAAGACAGATATGTCATTTTTTTTACCTAAAACTTTTTGTTTCCATGAATGGACCATTTTTCTCCGATAAGTAGGTTTTATTTTTAAGATTTTGGTCTCCCAAATTACCAATATCAACATTAAGGAATTCCGAAAAATCATTGAAAATCCTAAACTTTAATATCCCGTAAACAGAACATATAATGGGATCTTAAACCATAGCTGATTTTTTAGAATAATAGCCGAACGTACTAAAGGGGCACGGCACATTTTTACAAATAATGAAATTTCTTTTCTTCCTTGCTCTCATATGATAGTGTAGGCCATTTGGAAGAATATAGATGACATTTACACATAACAAAAACATACTCCAAAACAATAGGGACAGTAATTTGTTAAAACATCCAGTAATCTGTAGGCAAAGTTTTCCATAACTTTATTAATCAAACAAATGTGTATATTACATGAATACCAAAGACTCGCACTCATTGACTTAAAACCACAAAGGTCCACAGACCGGTCAAACAGGGTGGCATGCCGTGAGAAACATGCATCCGGCGTGCATTTCTTTGTTAAATAGACCATTTCCGTCCGTCTGCTGATTAATGTCGCCGACGGACATGAATTATAAAATCGTTCTGTTTACCTATAATGACGCGATTCGTCATAATCCTTTCATGAGGCTAATAGATATAAAAAAAAGTCACTTTACACCATCAAAAATATCGATTTTTTAAAAGTTGAGGCGACTATTTTTAATTGCCAGTGTCTCTTTAAACACTGAGTTAACGTATCTGGGTAACGTATCTGTCCGGCCTTTTTCTTAGTCGAGCTGTTCTTGATGAAGTCATGCTCCCCGACCTGGAGTCCCTTACCCTTCCCGGTATACCTTCATAGCTAAGCATGCTGTGGTTTCGACTTTATGTATCCGGCAGTCACGGCGTTTTGCAGAGCGTAATGGGCGGGAGGTAAACGTATCTGGCGCTATGAACGTAACATGAGGATTTCTTTCATTACTAATGCGCTGGAAATTGTTTACTTGAACCAACAACAACAATTTTTATGCAAACATGTTCATTACCATTGACCATCCGGCTAGATGTATCACATATTGGAGAACATTGGTCTGTTTGACACATGCTCCTTTTCTTCGTTTATTTTTTAGCATTTTGGTGGGTGGGAGTCATTCGTAGGGACAAAACATTTTAAAGAACGAATTTGGGCTGGCGACATGGTAATAAGCAAGAATTATGCATTTTATGCTTATTGCTTGATACTTTCTCACCCGTTACAGCTCTTCCGGATCATTTGAAAACATATCACTCCTACTATAAGGTATATTAAAGAAATATTATTCTTAACGCCCAAAATCAACTTTAAAAAACTGTGTCAGACCTGTGAGCCGCCATGAACGAAAACCACTTTTCGAACACTTTATCGGAGAATGTCCGACCAAGTTACAAAATGTCACGATGCAAGCACATATTAATCCATTAAATAGAGCATGCCAGACTGGCAAAGTATCAGGATTCAAATTACCAAATCGCATCATTGCAATCGAAGTGACACTTGAGACTGATTTCCATTTTATGTCTAGCAACCAAGTGGTTTAACCGTTAATTGATGAAATTTAGTTAATTTTGTTTGTACCCGTCCATTCAAATAATAAAGAGACATGAGGACAGTTCCCTAAAGAAGCGCCCCCAACTTTTTTTTTCAATCATGTTCTTTTTGGCATATTGGAATGCTTACCAATTTTTCGATCACCCGGCTGAAGTTCAAATAAATGGCCCTAAACGACTTGCTTTAGGGATTTGATACATTAGAGACGTGCAAGCTGACGAGCGGGCAAGGCTCCCGAGCGGCTGGACTAGCCGAGGCAAAATTGTGACCTCCATCCATTAGCTTTGTAGCACCTAACAAAGAAAAGATATTTTTTGCAAATGATAAGAAGAAAAATAGCAAGCTTTCTAATGATACCACCAACCACAAAACCCAAATCTCAGGTTTGATAGCGTGAGTAATGGCTCGAGGTTGAGATCGGGCAGTGCCTCGTTTAAATGTTAAGATACAGCGAAGTGATTGTTTTTTGTGGTTTTCTAGTAAGCAGTTTTTGACATCGTCCCAGCTTCAAAGTAGAGAGTGGGGTGCCAGTACATGTCACATGATAATTTACGCACAAACTGTACACACCACGGTGGAAATTCAGGCATTTTGCAAAAAATTCAAATATGCGTTTTTCTTTATTTGCATCATAAACAGTTTGGCTACTTGTTCATTGAATGAGCAAACTATTTTAAAACTATCTTATAGCTTGCTCTTTTATAAAATATACGTATCTGATGCTTGTAGGAAAAGGATGAACACCTTCGGACCTAAACCTATAGATAATATCGATCGGCTCCTCTGCCACCCTGGCTTTTTAGCTCAGTTTGAGGAATAGGCGCCGCTCTAGCCCCGTCGTGCTAGTGAATCCGGAGGGTCGCCGGTCTAATCCTCCCATCGCACATGGGGTTTTGTCAACACTAACAGAATCTCTATAGGTGTCTTAGGTTTCAAAGGTTCCTTCGGCTTTTCCGAGCGGAAGTCTAACCTAACACCCTCATGATATCTATCGTTCTTCTACCACCCAGTCTGGGGGCTCAGTTGGTTAGAGCGACCGTCACTAGTAATACGGAGGTCGTCGGTTCGAATTCCGGCCAGCCCATATGGGTTTATTTCAACACGTGTGTTCGCTGGCCAGTCTCCAGGGAAGATTAAATAATATCCATCCTTGTCTACCGGAGAACTACGTATGAACGTCAAAACAAATAAACTGTATATGTAAATAATACCGTTCGGATGCTATCCGCTAGAAAGCGAAGGACACCTTTTTTTTGTTTTTTTCGAACCTAACACCTAATAGAGATATCTATCGTTCTTCACCAACCCATTCTGTGCTCAGTTGGTTTAGAGCGCCGTCACTATAATACGGAGGTCGCCGTTTCGAATCCGGCCAAGCGCATATGGGGTTTTTTCACACTTGTGCAGCTGGCCATCTCCAGGAAATATTAATAAATCCACCTTGTCTACCTGTAGACTAAGTAAGTTAAAATTTCAACAAATATAAACTTGTATATGTACATATACCGTTCTGATGCTAGCTGCTAGGAAACGAAGGACAACCTTTCGAACCTAACACCTATAGATGATATCTATCTTTCTTCTACCAACCTTCTTGTGGCTCAGTTGGTAGAGCGCCGTCACTAGTAATACGGAGTCGCCGGTTCGAATCCGCCAAGCGCATATGGTTGGGGTTTTTTTCAACACTTGTGTGTGCTACTACATGCTGATACCTCATCCATGCGTGTTTTTAGTATTTTGGGGCATTAGCATTTAGCATTTCACATTGTTTTTCACAGTCTTCTGATACCAACTTGTTTTTTTGTTTTTTTTTAATTGTGTCTTAACATTAGTTTACTGGCAGCAAATTTGAAATAAAAAGAGGGCGTCACTGACTTTGTTTTTAGCTATCGCCCAAGATAAAAACTTATTTGGCCAGTTTTACACCACACAATTCTAAGGAAAGTAAAAAAACATATGTTTTAAATCGGCTGCAAAAATAAAGTCTCATAGATTTGTTTCCCAGTTGTTGAGGCACCTTTTTGTACAGTGCCGATGGGAATCTGCTCATAAGTCCTAATATAACTGGACCTCCACCAAGACGTATGGACACGTTGTGCGAAAAACAATGCGACAAAGAATTATTGATTTATGTAAGATATGGGACCACGCACCGTCAATGTATCCATCTGTCTGTCAACACATTTAAATAACTCTCTAATAGTCTGGTAGGGGTACATAGGGATGTTCATGAATTTGAGATAAAGAAGAATCAATCTAACAGGACCGTTATGCGGAGGGGGGGGGGGCAAAGTCCACTTTTTTGCTGAATTTTTTGCATAAAGTCCAAAATTGAGAGAAATTTTGAGAAAAAGTCACTTTTTGGTGATGAAATTTCAAAAATTCCCAAAAGGACATTTTAGGGGTGGTTAGGTCCACATTTTATTTACTCAAAAAGTCCCTCTTTTTCGACGTTCCGCACCCCCACAAAATAATCCTGTGTACGGCCCTGGCCTCTACTACCGCCTATCAGAAGGTTCAAATGAGGTCACGTATACACAGCTTAATGCTTCTTCATGCCTCGGTTTCCCCTGAATGTTGATGTGATTTTGAGTGAGGGATACTTTTACTTGGGTACGGGCTTCCTTTGAGGTCGTCAGGAATTCGAACAGTTACCTTTGACCCATTTTATTGAAATTTATTACCATATTTGATCATTTCTCACATTGCCCTATTAGGACGACGAAAATAAAAAACCCTGTTTTACGGCCCGCCGACCCTAGAGTTTGCAGATTTGCAGAATTTTGTTTATTTTTTTTTAGTTTTTTTCCAACAATCATGTAAAATCAGACTGTTTTTAGCCTGAATTTAATTTTGTGCAACTTTTGTTTAATGAAAATTTGTAAACTTTTTTTCATATTTTCTCTTGATTTTTCAGATTTTAGGGCTCTGTTAGGCCAATTTTGATTCAGAAAGAAAAAAAAAAATTTAAAAGAAAAATTCGCCCTGACCGACCGACCCTACTCAAGGTCCCTCGCACCTTACAACAGGGTTTGTCTTTTTTCGTCCCTTAACTTCATATTTAATAGTCATAAGAACTGGGGTCAAATACCTTTAATGCGGTGGTACATACATTGACCTCTAATACCTTTGGGTAACCTTGACCCTGTTTTTTTTAATTGAAGTGTTTATAGTAAGATGTCAACATAAGTAGAACTTCATTTTAAAAGTTTTTACGGCCTGTCCATTACCGTGAGAGGTTCGAGCCTAATGCGTTCATAGCCCAGGTAAAAAAGTTTATGATACTCACAATGTATAGTAGTATAGCTAGTAAAGAAATTTGGCAACCTAAATACATTTTTTCACATCTACGATAGCTTGGATATTTCACTTTGAAGTATCAGATAGAATCCCATTATTTCATATTTCATTAAACGTTGTTTATATGAACTAACTTACCCCCCGGGGGGGCCAGTTTTATTCAAAAGTGGATTATGATGCGTGAACCTGGACGCCGAAATGCACCCTAAATAAATATTTCCACCGACTAAAAACATATACCCTACAGAAGCAGTTTTGTCGTTTTTGTTACCATGAAACATCTTTTGTCAGTCCTTGCATTGCCTGTGCACAAGCAATGCATAGTGTTGATAATATACCCTTATTATCTGGCTTTGCTCATGTTGCCTTTTACTCCAATTACAGATATTTTTTATGATTTTGATCTTGCCTCATCAAATTTCATTGTTCAGAAAAAACCAATACGCCTTTTTCCATATTTTGCTGTTTATAACACCCTAATCATGTAGCTCGCGCGTTACTTCGCCTTTTGGGAAAAAAGAGACCCGTTTATGATATGCGTCTTTCTTGTTCACGCATCATATCCCCTTTGAATACAGTGGCCCCCCGGGAAACTACCTCTGACACAGCCAAATTCATCCTTTCACCGCATTGGAGAAATGGTGCATTCTCATATCACTTCTCACATAACACAACTAAGTTTTTATTTGGCTGTGAAAACTGCGCCAACCTGTTGAATAGATTAGCGCAAAGCTGATTTGACACCCCTCCCGGACAACTATGGCATAAGTCTGTCTATCATTAACAGACCAAGTGTAGAACTGAATGCAGCAGTTTCCGGAACTGATTCTCTATACCATGACCAATATGTTGTGTAATGGCACACAAAGGCCCATTGTCCCCGTATGGCTGAGGATTTAACCCCCCATATCAATCCCTATCAGAATATGCAAGGATTCCCTCACGTAAGTTGAATCTACTAATAATTTTGATCATTTCCCACATGTGTTGATTTATTAATTCAATGCATGCTTGTCGAAAAAACATTGGGCAGAGGATCTGATGACCTGTAGAGAGTGTTCAAGTTTTAAATACTTGTTGAAATGCTTTGATTTATTGTTATGTAACTGCAACAGATATATTTGGGTGAGTATTTTTCTGATGATGTTTTCATTTTATTCCCGTTTCACCACCTGTCTGGTTCAATGTCACTTCTGTTATTATGACTATACTTGCAGAAGGAGCGCACACAAAGACAACCCCGTGGGTTCAAGCCAAAATATGCAAAATCAGCCTATTTTGGCTATTAGAGGTCCTTCTCCCCCCCCGGGGTCCAGTGTCCGATTTAGGAATTAAAGTCATGTCATCAATCAAACTTTCCTGTGAAAAATAGGCTGAATTAACACAAAATTTACATGCACGACCAAATTTTACCATGCACACGGCCATGTTACATGCATTTGTGTTGGCTGTAAAACCCCTCTAAATGACGATTGCCGTGCTGCCCCGTGGGGGGGGGCGCCCCCCCGTCTCTCCTCTCCTCTCGCGAACTCCTCAAAAAAAAACTCGCCAGGTCTGGAGTGGCCCATGCTGTATTATACTATACTATTACTAATCCACCAGCAAACTAACTGTACTTTATAATCTATATCTTCCTAAGTACTAGGCAGGGGGTTGCTGCCCCCAAAATTTCAAAACATCCTCAAGAAAAACCCCTTAAAAAAAAGAGCTTCAAAAGGGCCAAAAAAGATTTTTGCGAGTGCCGAGTGGAGCGAGCAAAAAAATTCGGGTTTTTTATGCTTTTTTGCCCTCCAAAAGGGTTAAAATTTTGGTAAAAAAAGCCCTTTTAAAAAAAATTTCCCCCACCAAAATCCTGGTTACGGGCCCTGTTCATAATATAATGCATAATCATAAAACTATACGAACACCTTGTTAAAGGGGATGGCCCGATTTAAGTCTATATTTGTTCAGCTTGATAGAATGGCCTTCACCCAAAACAAAACCCATCTGTAAAGTTTTCTCCCCGATATTTCAATATCCGTTTTGGACAGGAGAGTCCATAAACTTGGATTTGTAAGCCCTAGAGTAAACTGTGTTAAAATTAATATTGGTTCGAGCCAAAATGGGGCTATTTTACGTCATAAGATCCACACCCAACATCATTAGCCCTAAGATTCACATGGTAAAGAAAAATGCAGCTTTCTTCTGATACCAAAATTTGACCACTTCCGGTAAAATCTGGGGTCCCCGGGTACTATGCTATTAGCGATCATGTCCATGACCTTTACCAGGTGCTCTCCACCACCGATAGGCAAAAAGCCCTGGCATAAAGATGAGAAAGATGGTTGGGAGTGGATAAATCATCACCCAGGTTTCGTAGCCGTAACGGTAAAATAGCCCGGGCGTGTTTCGGTAGCGTACGCACTGCATCCTTAGACACCGTACTAATATAACAATGTTTCAATAGGGCAGCAATTGCCGGGAACGAGGTTGTTTTGTCTTGAGCAATTCGACTTCAAAATATGAAGTTTTTCCTTCTTTACGAAAACATTGTGCATTGTTATTAAGACCACAACAGACACCAGATTCAATGACATTGTTTGGAAACAATTTTACTTACTCTTATCGTTTCAAAGATTGGACTTGCAACGTAGTTGGTAGAATAACCAGTATGCTTTGAAGTACACATGGTATCGCTCAAACCACGACTGTACTGTGTTTGTTCCTGCTATATCGTTCTAACTTTGCTACAATCCTGTCAATAGAGTGACGATGGCACATACGTGCAGCTAACCGATCATCAACTTTATTTTATCTGAAAAATATGTGTTAATGAATATTACCTCTTCATTTTTGAAGTCAGTTTGGAATTTGGTTGAAACTCTCGGTAAATGTCGGATTTGAGTCCTTGCGTGTAAAAACTAAAACTGCAAAGTGGGGCATATTTCAAGAGAAATACAAGTCGTTAGCTAGGTAAACAAAAGACAGCTACAGAATAATAGTTAGAGTGGTTTAACACAGTTTATGTGGGTAAAAAAGGTGTGTTTCGTCACGTCAAACTGTACGCCCAGTAGTCCGCTTTTTGCATTTAAAAAAACCATTTAAACCACTAACAATCCCCGTTTTTCGATGTTTGTTCGTATTTTTCTTGTGGTCCTCTTTCACTTTGTATAAAGTGCGACAAAAATGTCTTTTCCAAAGCTGCATTGTGTAAGTGGTTGTGAGGTTTGGCGTTTAGTGGGAAGGTATGCAGGACATTATGCCTATTCCATATTCATAGGCTAAAAATGATCTGGGAATAGTTAAACATTTAAGGCTTCATAAAATATATTCCTACATGGCAAAAATGTACTTTTGTACCGTCAACATACCACTCGGGTTTTCGCTATATCGTCGATCTGTCCTCTGAGCTCCTCGGGTACACACGCGTGAAACTCGACATGCGCGGGAAACTCGCCATGATTTGAATACGTGAGCGTAAAACTGGACATAGATTTATGTCAACTCACCATATAGAACACAACTCGATTATAGAGGTAAAACTGGACAGATTAGCGCTGTAATCGAACATATAAGCTGCACACGCGACATATGGCGAAGTCAAAACTCGATACACGCGCGGGAACTCGACATGCGCGGGAAAAACTCGCCATGATTTTGATACGTGGAGCGTAGCCATAGGTCACCGTCGTACTGCGAAGTCAATGCAACTGTGAATATGTCCCTTGTATTTGAAACCCGGGGGGGGGGGGGGCACTTGTATTCAAAGGTGATATGATGCGTGAACATGAGACTTACAAAATGCACCCTAAACCTTTTCGTTGTCTATAATCGGAATACCGACGAGGCTCAGCCTGACCGAGTTTTTGTACTTCTGTCATCAGTAGCGTAATTGAAGAAGTCAATTTTACATTTTACCTATCCCATCTACAACATACCTTTGACCTTAGCATGTGACCATTGACTTAGCAGGTGACCTTTGACCTTCGCATGTGACCCTTGACCACTTTAGCTGTACCTTGCCCTTAGCAATGTGAAACCTTTGACCTTCGCCTGTGACATTTGAACCTTAGCATAGGACATTGACCTGAGCATAAGACTTGGACCTCATCAAACAATTAGGCATCCAAGTTGCACTATGACCTCAAGTTTAATCTTTTATTTGGTCTGTGGCCAGACATGAGCACATTTCACAACGTCAAACCAAACATTCATTATTCCTAAATATTCAGATTGGTAAATGATTAAAATAGTACTATTTTTCAGATACCCCAAGTTTTGACAATTTCTGGTAAAGTCTGGGGTTCTGTGGAGGAGGCTATTTAGCGATCGGGGCATGGCCCTTTAATTGATAATGCACCGAGTGAAAAAATGCAACAAAAATCCCGAGATCAGCGATTGCGTCATCAACGAAGACCATATGGACACGCAATCGCTGGCCAGGCTACACCTTTCCCCTGTTTTACCTACCTCAACTTTGTCGATCTCACAATCCCTCTAAATGTACGATATATCCTGTTTTCACTATCAAACCCAACTTGAGATCCTATGACGCGATGACATATTGTGTAAACAAAATTAAAAGAAGTAGATATTAAAAAATTTTTGAGAAAATTTGCGCACTACAATCACTTCTGCATGAGAAAGGTTGAGATTTCCCCGCCACTGCAACCCCTGTATAGGTAAGAAAAAATTTTTTGTTGTTGACTGAAAAGCACCTACGATTGTAGTCTCATCATGGTCGTACCCCTACCGGATGGATAGTGGTTTCGGGAGTCTGACCCGGGAGATCATGCCACATTTTCATCAAAATACAGCTAAAATACAACAAAGGTAGTGTTTTCTGAAGTCGATCATCAGACCTCGGGTGCTATAAAGGAAGTACCCTGGAGGGAGTACATATTCCGCTTTGGGCATCGGTATAGAGTCTAGTACATGTCATAACGCTGCTGCGTATGTAATACATGTCCATTTGACTGGCCATTGTAACTTTGGTTTGTCCAACACGAAGGTAAAAGCCGTTTGCCGAGATTGAATATATATCATAATTAATCAATGGGGCAAAATATACGGTTCATGTGCAGTTTCCATGCATGGATTAGGGATACTCATCAGAGCTCAAGTGCGACCAATTGACAAAATATCGTTAATCACGAGTATTGACTGTGTGTTTCCAGGTGGGGGGTCGTGGTGATGTCGCCATATGTGGGTCATCTGGTTATCGAATCATTGGTTTCAGTGATCGTACCTCTAACACTACATCCAGTTGTATCTCTACGATTACGTGGATCCTTGCAAAGCCATCAAATCATGTGTTGTAGTTACGCCCCAATGGACCAGGTGGGTATGACATCCAACTAACACAACCAAATTCAAACGGCATCAACTCGGGTGCTAGTTCTGTTTCCAATACGTTTCAAGACTTAACGGTAATGAGGGCGCTATAACGCATCCGAACGGTTTACACACAGACTTGACTAAAGACTAGGCCTGGTCACGAATATTTAAATCTAATGCCGTTATTGGAAATTACCTATTTTGCAGCGGGGTTAATCCACTAACCCCGACTGATTTGAAGCCAATAATTTTTTCTTAATTTAATCATGGTTTACAAGAGCTTTTGAACAAAGGTTTTAAGAGATATTTTTTTCATGTCACGGGCCCGAGACTGCCATAGTAAATTGCACGTAGCAGTTCCCCAAGTTACCGTTGGGAAATCCCCAATGCCCAAATCGAGCAGATCGTGTCCTAACCCCCCCCCTCATCATGGACCTTTAAATGCTTTTTATTGAATTTATTTTTAAGGGAAGGTTTTCCATATCCCTTAGATAGATTAGGTTAGATCTCCATTGTGCTTTAAAGTTAGTTTCCTCGTTTCCTATTTTTTATGTTTTAAAGCTGAAAACATTTGCTCATAACACAACGCACCAATTCTGTACTTAACACAAAAGCTACACGACATAAATATTATCCTTTATCAGTTGGCAGATCAGACCTAAGTACAAAGTCCTGGTTCACACTGGTGAAGTGTTGCCCGAATCTTTAAATCACACGACAAGTCTAACACGAACATATTATGGTCTTTTATCATAGTTGCAGCTGCAGAACTGGACCAAATTCTGTTAACACCCGGGGGGCTACGTGTATTCAAAGGTGGATTGATGCGTGAACTGGACTTTCAAAAAGCCACCTAAATACGTATTTTCACCAACTACAAAGAAGCTAAAACATACCTAAACAAGTATTTATCAGGTTTTGCTCCCCAATCCAATAGCAATGCATTGCGCGTTAATATACCCTTTATTTTCTTGCTTTGCTTTAGTTCCGAAGTTCCAATTACAATATTTTTGATGATTTTGATCCTGCTTATAGATAATCTAAACACTAACCATACTGTCACAACCCAACTTTACAACAGAGATTCCTCAATCCTGCTCACACTATCTTCATAGCTGAATAAGCTCATTAAATGTGATATTTATTTTACAGCAATAGCAACCAATCAATACAGACGAAACAAACAACCGCTGAATTTAATAGGCATGTTGATGATCAGTACATTTGCTACTAGAAGACGGCCTCATCCAGGGACACCGGTCAAATGCAATTACACATTCCACACCAGTGAAAAACATACACCTATCATCTGGGTACCATTCATTACACACACTCTCCAGTGACGTCAAGTTCTTGTATTATTATACATTGAACTTCACCCAGCCTTTGATGAAGACTACATTGCCTCCTGTCCTGTGTTTTCCCACCGCCCGCGATGATGTAGATGGGGACATGCAGAAACTCCAGCAACCGCTGTACAAATATGATGGGGCAGCATTTGGCTAGCAGTGATATGCACAAGTTTTCACAGCCGTAACGAGCCGTTTCACTTTCTGTTCATTCAAATAGACTTGGAATCGCAAGTGACAAGGAATTAAAATGGCCATTACAGAAATAGCTTTGATGAAGATTGCTCTTTCTCAGAGAAAAGAACAGAAATGTGCAATCTTTGGCCTTGCTATCTTCATTAGACAGCTATTGTAATCTGTTCCTATAGTTCTTAAGTTGGACTAGAAATTTACAAATACTACATGGTTAGAGGGAAAATAAGGAATACTATTTTCCCAAGGTACTGACTACAGGCCTATCATCCCAAACCCAATCCCTGAAATATAAAACCATGTAGTATTTGTTTTAGTACACCTCACAGTGACTCGGGTGATGAGGTTCTAGGAAAATAGTTTTAACAATATCTGTTGGAAAATAGCACTAGTACAGGAATCAGCCAATACTCATGAGGTGAAATAACAGTATTTGCTCTTATTTACTCTATATATAAATATTTTTGCTTTTTATCTGTTGTAGACATTTTGTTATTGTATCAATTGTTTGTTTGCAGCGAACTAGGTTAAAAATACTTGCTTTGAAATAAAGATTGGACACATTTATATAACTGCACTAGATTTAATCAGAGAACATTTTGTTGCATAGAATAGTAGTATGTTCAAGAATAACAGTATGTTCAAAGCTATGTTTGAAATAAGGTAATATGTACAGATACTTCTTCACCATTTCTACCTGCAGTAGGCATAATGTTAGTTTCTCCTATAGACTGTTCAAAGATAATTTAGGCCAAGTAAAAAAATAAACCAGTTGATCATCCCCGCCCGCTCCAATTTTGGAGGCCGCACCGATTTTTTTGTTATTTGTTATTTTTAAACACCACCAAAAATGAAGGTTAAAAAGAGGAAAAACAAAGTCAACAAAAAATATCGGAGCACTATTGAACTCTCATACCTATTTTAAAGAGCAATTTCTTCAACCTTCTTGCATACTATTTCCACAACGCAAACGCAATCTTCAAATATATCATGGTGGCCATCTTAGACATGACGGCCATCATTGAAAATAATAAAATAACAAATAATAAAGGCCTCCCTCACCAACTTTTTTCAAAAGTCTGGACGATCAACTGTTTTATTTTTTTACTTGGCCTTAGGTTAGTGCTTTTGCATCATCTTTCTGAAAATATGCCTTATGGAGGAGACAGTGGCTGTGGTGCATCTGATAATAATTTGGAACCATTGGTGGCTTTGGAGCTAATACTATATTGTTATATAAAATACTTTGCTATCTTCTGTAGATTGCTGTTGTCATTCTCCTGCACTGTTTCTACTAACTAGGTTGGATATAGGATTGTTTTAATTAACACTGCATTTTTCCTGGGTTTCCTTTCTTCAATACACAGCTGATGTTATTCTGCTCTTAGAGATTGTTTGTTTGTTTGAAGCATACTTGTTTTTAGAACTACTGGCTTGTCAATGTAACTACACTAGGTCTTTACTTGGCCCTTGATACTTGAAACAGATTCTTATCTGGCTCTAAAGATTTTGCAAAGCTTACTTAGTCTTTAAGTTTTTTATATTAAGCTCCCATTAATTTACTTATGCATTGAGCATCATTCAGAACTATAAATGCATGTCTGGGCATGGATTGGTGAATATCTCAGCTTGCGCTATCTTCAGTAGACAGTTGGTCCCTATTGAGAGAGATTCTCCTTATTTACAGCAGCCTACGATTTGTTTTCTTGGTTGATTAGACCAAACAACTCATTGTCTAAACCTCGCCTGAGCCAGGTCATTTCATAATCTTGGAACTATGATTTCAACATTTTTCTTCCATCGTCCGTTGTTTTACATGGACCATGTATAGTGTAGAAGCAAAAGATCCACTCTCACAAGAGGGATGCTAAGTGGAATCTTCTTAACAAGTTAAAGAGTCATGGTCCGTTCGCTAATAGCCTCATCCCCAGGACCCGAGATTTTAACCGGAAGTGATAAAAATTTGGTATCTGAAGAAAGCTATTTTTCTCATATACCCTGTGAAATTGTAAGACTAAAGGATGTTTGATTTGGATGTTATTAGCGAAAATGTGCCCCATTTTGGTCAACCAATATAGTAGATTCCAATTGATGGTAGAGTTATGGGCAGAGTACAGACTTCGTCCATTACTCAAAATAGGGGACAGAAATACCCAGAAAATCTTCGATTTCTTCCTCGCAATACAAAAGAGATCTAATTGAAAGAAACTGGCCAACTACAAATAAAGTTAAGTTGTTCATCTAGTCAATACTTTGTATTTTATCCTATGTGATGCATAGTGTGTCTACTCCAGAATTGGTTTTAAACATTGCCTACAACAAAGTATCAAAATTTTTTAAGAAGGCTCAGGCACCTTTGTGTAACAATGCAGAACTTTTTATCTTCACTATTCATAAGGTCAGCTTTCACCTGCTTTCACTAAACTATTCCTGGATTTAGTTTGCACTTTCTTGAACATTCTAGGGTTTATGCTTTGACTACTGATTGGGACTGTGAATGGCCCAACCGCTCAGGGTTGGCTATCATGGCTATAGCGCACATCATAGATAACCCAAATAAACGGACTAAAGTTTTTATATACTAATCCCCTCAATTCATACCTCCACCTACAAAAAAGTAGAGGCTATTCCACTATCAACTGGAATCTAGTATAATTTTACACAGTATTCTATTGGGATTACAAAATCACATTTTTAGCTCTCACATCAAAAAGGGTTGAAATATTGGCACAAAACTTTACAGATGGGATTTTGGGGCGAAGGCCATTCTATCAAGATGAAAACTTTATATACTTTAATCCGGTCATCCCCTTTTAAGTGCTCTAACAACTAGGAGGGTTTGCACCTCCGTAGACTAAGAAAAAGATTAGTTGACTTAACCTTACCACACTGACTGTAGCCCACTTCCACTTTGTGTACTTTTGGGCTGAAAGAGCACCCAATTTGGGGCAAATGGGTACTTCTTTAATGGCCATTTTATGGGAAAATTGTTCAAAATCACACCCCAGAAACCCAAGTTTGGGTGTGTTTATTGCATTTAAAATGCAGACAAAATTTTGGAGTGCCTGTTAGAACAAGTCAGTTATCTTCCCCTACACAACTGTTTGAAAGTCATTTATTATGAGAAAACCAGAATAAAACCAGAAACAAATATCAACGGCGACACACTTTTGACAACTAATTTGGATTATTTATACCACTAACTTCATCCTGTGTAAATTTTACGAAATTTCATTGCGGGCAAACATGATTTTTCTTAAAAATCTAGTCTAACACGTCTCTCTACGGAAAATAGCAATATAGAGGGCGCTTTAACATACAAATCATAACCTTTGTAGGCATATATGGCAAGATTCCTGCAATGGATTTTTCTGATTTTTGCAGAGGTAATAGCTCTTGCATGCCCCTACTTATATCAGTTGTCAAAAATGTGTCGCCACTACTTAAATTGCTCTAACAATAAAAGAGACTATTTGCATGGGGTCAAACAGCTGTGCCTAAACTACATCCTTTTATAGTAACTTTTCGCAGGCAATTTAACAATAATTCTGTACTGCCCCAAATATTCGACACTTATTTTCCTGACCCAAGACCTCCACAATACACAGCCCTGAAACT
>JAMKCH010005926.1:0-90943 GCA_023653785.1 Ophioderma brevispina
AAGGAGTACAACTGATGCAGGTGCTCTGTCTGTCAGGGAATTACACCCTCATGCCTGCCAAGTAAATGTTTCCCAGTATGTATGCTGATTGTATCAAAGTATGTCTTTTTATGTAACTAGTTACAGTGTGGTTTGTCAGTACACTCATAAAATTAATAGGACTCTTGACAAGGCCAAGAGAGTCATGATTAGAGTTAGTCTTGAAGATATGAGAAATCCAAGCTCTGATGCGGTCTGCTTTTCTGTACACATGTCTATTGGGTTGTGTGATATCGGGGGAAATAACTCCCACGTGCAGGTGAAGTGTCTGTGTGGAGCAAACGAAGGATTGGACAATAATAACTTGGTTGAATTCAAATAAAAAATCTGATCTTTGAATATTTTGTTTTTTACTCTGTTTGACATAGATTTATAACAAAACAAACACATTGAAAGTCATATTAATGTCACCCTTCTGAAAAACTAATTTCGGGGTAGCCTTAAAGCGGCACTGGCACATTTTCAGAAAATATGAAATTTTCAATTTGCTCACAAATGATAGTCTAGGCCATTGGAAGAATAGAGATATATTTTACACATAAAAATAACATACCCCAAAACAGATAAGGACATTAATAAAAGGCTAAAGACATCCAGGTAATTTGTAGGCTAACATTTAAGTTTGGCATAACTTTAATCAACAAATGTGTCTATTACATGAATATCATGGACTCGTACTCATTTCAATTTTGTATTGTAATTTTGATGGAAATAATAAATAATATGATATGATATGATTGATATTAAAACCACAAAGGTCACAGACTGGTCAAAGAAGGTGCATGCCGTGGAAATCAACTCCGGCATGTGTTTTCTTGTGTTAACCGTCATTTCCGCGTCATCTGCTGAATTAATGTCGCCAGAGTCATTAATTATAAAATAATTCTGTTGACCCATAAGCGTGCTGATTTGGGCTTGATAATTTCAGGTGAGGGCTAATGTATATTCAAGCTTTACAACCATGCAAAAATATCAATTTTAACAAATTTAGAGGGCGCACTATTTTTCAAATGTGTCAGTGTTTCTTTAAAGGCTGACTCAGAGATTTTTGAAATATAAATTTTTTGGTTATTATTAATAATAATCAACTAGAACTAAAGATAGTCACCTAAAGTGCTCAATTCCAAGGTTTGAGATGAATCAGATTCATCGTTTTGATGTAGTACATATTTTCTGTAGTGTAAGAGTACCATAGGATACTGTGTATAACAAAAAATCTGGATCTGGAATTTTATTACAAAGTTCAGGAGCCAGCTAAGAAATCCTGAATTTAAAATTTAACACATAAAATGAGAAATCTTGACGAAAAAATTCTTTTAAAAAAAAAATATATAAAAAAAATGTATATGTTGTCAAGGAATATTTTCTTATTCCAAAACCGTTGGAGCTGCAGAATCAACTTCACTGTAATATTTCTATATGAATAATGGACGAGGTCATATAGGCCATGGGAACATCCATGACTGACCCACACTAAAGCACCCAGATTGTTTTGTGGGTTGCACTCTGTAATTAGTTTTGATATTTTGGGTGAGTTGCCATATCGAATGAGGATTGGCGACCATCATCTGACAAAGTTATGATTTTGTATATGAAGGAGATCTATTTAAGCTTAGCTATTTCACACAGTGATTAGAATGTGGACAAGCATTATTTACATGCAAAAAAACATGATTTGTTAGAAAATTTAGGGCGCTATCCCCAGGAAATCTCTGAGGCAGCCTTTAACAAACAAACGGTATCATTTTAGTTTATAATTTGCTACATGTATTTGTTTTGAAATTTTAGTTTTATTTCTTATCATGCTGTACACTTCTAAATGTGCTTTAGATATGATGAAACTGCAAATTTCAAGTTGTTAAGTCAATCCAGCTTTAACCATATCTGACAAGCTCTGTAAAAGCCTACAGAGAGGGGTGGGTGGGTGGGTGAATTTGCCTGGAGCTGCTCTAATAGGCTGGGTTCATGTGTGCCAACGATATGTTTCCCACCATATAATGTTCATGGCATCAACACATTCAAAACCTATTACTGATGAAAACCAGTAAGGGTGGATGCATTTCAGGTCAACCATTTTGTGTCACCTGAACACTGTAACCACTTACGTGCCCATTTTTGGGCATGAGGCACATACTGAACCTTTTTCAAATTGCTGGTGCATGGACACCTTAACTTCATTTGCCACAAACTCAGTACATAGGTGCACCATAGAGACTTGCATGTCATGGTAGGGTTAAAGGTCACATACCAAGGTCAAAGGTCATTAGAGGTCAACTTGTGCAGAGAGTGAAGGAAAGGTAGATTGCAAAAGCAGGCGACAGTATACTCTCCATCATAATTCCTTTTCTCTACGCCAAGACTACGCCAGCATTCCCGCCAGACAGAACCATGACAACGCGTAAAGGAAATACATAGATGCGCGTTACACACAGCAACTCTCTCATATGTAGACGCCTATTTCAGAAAATGAATTGTGACGGCGACTATAGTGGTTCGAGAATCGCCTTGTTATATCAACATTTTGTAAATTGCTGCTATTTGAACAGTTTATGTCCATTTACGTCAACCGGAACATAAGAATCCTTGAGCAATTTTTGGCTTCTGTCTTTAGTGATAATCACACTATCATCAAATACCAGTGTGATTCAAAAGAAAGGACCGTGTTTGATTATCTTTTTAACAAAAAACTAATTGAGCTTGATAAAAGTTTTACATATTTGAAACAGCATGTTCCTGTTGCGGTCATTAGAAAAAAAGAAACCACCAAAATTCATCATTCCTAACGCATTGATATCCTATTTTGCCGAAAAACCCATTTATCCACTGTCCACGGAATGCTGATTGCTTTGAATATGTGCGAATACCTGGGAAGTTATTGGTTCATTGGGAAATGTAAACTCTAATCATGGCGTAAATTTCTTTTTGACATTGTGGGGAGGGGTTGATGAAAATTTATGAATGAAATGGTGTTTGCTGAAAGAATCCATCACTAGCACATGTGCGCGCGAACGCGCGAAAAGTTTGCCATTTAAGAAGCTAATAGCGATGAGATGTGATTGTAAATTAGAACAAAATGGCGCGCGAAGCGCGCGGAATTTGCCATTTTAAACTATTAAGGTAAAATGATGAGGTTATTTTTGGTGAAAACACCTGACAGGCATCAACATTGGGGGATTATCGTATTGACCATCCCCCTCAGCAAATATTGGGGGGGATATATCCCCCCATCCCCCCCCGTGATTGGAGGCGCCTATGACTCTATATGGTTGGCCGGTCATCCTTCGTCTCCTGATGCTTTATGTTGTCGTTTCCTGATGTTCCATATCATGAAATTCCCTGACCATTGCTATAATAACCTGTTTGCAAGGTGTATGGTTTGCTTGCTGGAACTGCATGCAACTGTCTCTGAACTCAACGGGAGAAGGGTCTGCAAGTAAGTTTTCACAATAAAGTTTGTTTTACATCTGGATATAGAGGCCATGATACCTAATACCTTTCCACCAAGATGCCATGTTAGTTTTGAAAATATCTTCAGATTTGTTATTTTATTCTTTAATTGATTTTGTGCAAGACATGCTAATCTGTTTTTGAAACTTCGCGTTTTACACTCTCTTTTTTTTTTTTTTTTTTTTTTTTTTTTTTACATTTCATGACCCTGTCATTTCCCAGGTACTCACACATAGTCCAAGCTTTCATCATACGTGGACAGCTGGATAATTGGGTTTCTTTCGGCAAACCAGGCATAATAATGATTAGGAATGATGAATTTTGGTTGTTCTTTATTCTTATGGAGCGGAAGAACATGCTTGTTTCGAATATGTAAAACTTTTTTTATCAAGCTCAATTAGTTTTTTGTAAAAATAATCACGGTCCTATTCTTTGGACTCACACTGTAATGAACAAAATTCAAATGAATTTTTTTTTGTTAAATGCATATGAAGCCTATTGTTTTTGTAGGCATATTAAACTTTTAGAGTTGTATTGGTTGTAAATTTCACTTTGAAAAGGGCAAGAAGTCATAAGTAATATCAATATTTATCCTCGAGCAATATTCATATGCATCACTTGATCTGTAAATTGCTACAGTAGAAAATAATTTATTTAGCCCCCTTTTCAAATATGGGTGTTCATTTTATCAAGCAGTGTAAGTAATTTGTTCCAGGGCCATGATATTTAAAAAAGTTTAGGGTCTTATCAGGGGCTCTCCAGGGTAATATCATAGAAGGGGTGAAAATTACAGATTGACTCATACAGGTAGAAAACCTTAATTTTAAATGGCAATTTTTTTGTTTTAAAACCCCCTGTTTTTCTGAACTCTTTAGATGGGGCATCCCCTGGTTGCCACCCCTTGGGACCAACTTTGAAACATGCTATTTTGAAACTTACAAAACTGAAATTTGGATTTAGACCGTCAATTTCGGAAACTTGATTTTTTTTCGCATGTGGCTGGGCATGAGTGGCAATACTTAATTATAAGTCACTGAGTCACCTCTTTGTTGTTGCAATGTTAAGCATAATAGGGCAGTTAACAGAATGTGTCCTAGGAATAAAATATATTCATCAAATTAAGGACTTGGTAAAGAAGCATGTCAGAAAAAGCAAAGGCCTTTTTCTTAATTTAAATCTTTGATTGCTAAATGCATTCTAGGCCAATTGTACAGGTAAAGAATAGTAGCACATTTTAATTAATTGTACTCAAATGATAACAGGTTTTAACCCAAAGCATGGTGTACCGACTGGGGCCACTTTCCCCCTTTTGCTCAAAAAGCGAGACAATATGGTCAAATAGCATTTTTATCCCGCTTTCACCAATGTTAGCCTAAATTTATGCAAAATTAAATTGAATTTGTTTTTTTTCTTCAAGTTCAACAGAATTGGCGCAAATCTCCGGGACGACTTACGAATCTTGCCCCTCTGGCAGCGGGAAGACTTGGGAATTTCCCCCCTTGGATCGATTTGCCTCTTACAACCACTGCCCCAAAAGCATCATTTACCCGGGCATGTACAACAGAACTATCATCAGATTTGGATTTGTTTCAGGCCGTCTTCTGTTTTTATTCTAGGTGCGCCTGCATGGCGGCATTACTCTCATCTTTCCCCAGACATAGCTCCGTATTATTGTGATATTGTGTTCTTGTGTCATATTATTCACACCGTACCTCTATTCGACATTTTCCCTACACCTGTGTCGTTATGCTTACCAGGATAGAAACCTGTTCTGCAGAATTGAAACGGCAGATTACGGTAGCTACGAGCCAGTTACCATTTTTTTGTCATGATTGCCAGTTCGTTTTTCTCCTAGGGTACATGTTTACCTTTTAGCTTTACTGACGTGGAAGCCACCTGTTGAGACAGGGTAATGTGAACCCTTGAACACAATTAGGCATCTCAGGGTTTTATATTCTAAGCCCCTTTGCCAAAAGATGGGGACAATGATCATGAGACCACTGTTGACTTCCCACAATTTTGCAGGCATTTAGATGACAGTTGCTATGGAAACAAATGTATAACTGCATATAAGACCTTTTTAAATTCCAATGTTTCAGAACACAATGACTCCATATAAGTGTCCATTTATAATAACGGATCATCACACACAGCTAGGCCAGTCAAAATAGAATGAATGCTGCCTAGGCCTTAACCCAACACTAATTGCAACAGAATCATTCCAACAGAATTGTTTGAGAATACCTTTAAAAACAACATATCAAAAGTCTACTAAAATCAAAGGAGTTGGAACTATATTTTTAAGGGGGTAGGGTTATACAGGGGTCAAAATATGACAGTATCAAAACCTCGAAGTATGCCAACGTGTTCGTTACATTTTCCCGGATTAAAAAAAGGTATAGTTTGCCATATCTGATGTGTAGTTCAATAGTTATGAGTCAAAATAGTTTCAAGGTCACAATGGGGTAAATTTTCAGATATATCCGTTCGTACTAACAATGGTGTCAAATTGTTCAGTCTATTGGGCGAGACCGCGAAAATATACTGGTTGCACCAGCTAAAGTCGTGTATAATTGAATGCAAAAATGTGAACGGGGGGTCTACAGGTCTATGGGAGGTCACTAGTCATAGCCCTGTAATTCTTATAGAGACATTTCCAACCAAGAATCTATTTATCATTTACTTATTTGTGGGACAAATTTAAGCATGTTTACAACCAGTCCGATCAAAATCGACCATTCTATGCATTTTACCCAAGGATGAACTTGAACTTATGAGCCTATTGTGACTAAAACTATAACGCTTATATAGGCAAACTAACCTTTGTTTTTAACTTAGGAGTAGCCCAATTAAATTGGTACAATCATTTAAATCATTCGAACTATCCTAATTTTTTTGACCCCTGTACAACATTGTCCCCCTTATTTCTACATGTTCCACTAGGTTTGATTTTTTGTACGATTTCACAGTATTTAACACCACAATTGTTTCTGTTGCCATTTGTGTGGGTCAAATCATACAATTATTGGACTAAGCTGTTTTAGTGCAGCACTTATGCTAATTTCAACCTTTGCATAGATATGTGTCACTGGCAAACAGGTGAATGTTGTGAGCTTAATGAGGACACTCATGTTTTGTTTTGTTCAGAATATTTCTGATATTCATTTTTTGTGTCGCCTGAACGAATTTCAAGAGGCACATACTAGTGCCAAATTCTGTGTTGGTGTCTGTCCTTATGGCTCGGTTAACCTTTTAAATGCCTGGAGGCTAAACGGTCATCCCCATTTACTTCAAACTTGGTAGGATGATAGAGTGAGGTGCTGCAATATCATTGTGTTGCTTTTGGCTGCATTTTTTGCATATTCATGAATTGTTAATTATCTTATTTTTTTTAAATCTATTCTTTTTCAGACATTTCGGTTACCTTTTTCTAAATGCTCTTCTGTCTAACTGCTATCCCGACTTACTTCAACTTGTACGGTGATAGAGTGAGGTGCCACTATATCATGTTTAGCTTTTGGCTGCATTATTTGGCATTTAGTTTTATTTGCCTATTTTTCAGATTCATCATGAAGCAATGTCGCGCAATCATGCGACCTTGTGGTTCAGAACCGGCCTTGTTTTTTGATTATTCGCCACAGTCTTTAACTGCCTTTGGGTGACAGTCTGTCCTTTAGTGTCATAAAGGCAATACTATATTATGCTTTATTCCATATGTGATTAGGGTGACATGTCTGTCTCTTTTTTTGGGGTTATAGTGTCAAAATGAACGCAGTTTCTTAGACAACTGGCCTAACTGTTTTTCAGGTGATAGGCTGTCTTTATTGAAATAAAGTGGACCACCGTATTATTCTTTATTCCCAATTATTATGTACATTAGGGCAACAGGCTGTTTCTAAACTAATACCTAAGCTGGTGGGAACTTAGATTTTTTTTAACCTCCTCACAGGAAAAAAACATTCCCATAAGGATTAACAATTCTCCATATAATACATACACCAACACACCCACATCATACAAAGATGTGACAATCTTTTAAAAATGAAATTGAAGATACACAGTAGCTTACATGTTCCAACTGTAACTATTCATTTCATGGGGGATTTCTTAAGTGGTGAAAAACTGTGAACAAAAAGACTTACGTTTTCATTCCAATGATTTGACCCATGAAGACGGTAATATCAAATTGCGCAAGATCAGAGAGATTAGCCCAAATGACAAAAGGACACGTAGACACTATCTTGCTCCTTTTGAATAGAAGTGTTAAAAAAGGGTCAAAAGGTGGAAACAACCTAGAGGATGCTTAAAAACATACTAATAATGACATCACTACGGATTCATGGACTTATTAAATACTGTATCGAGACATTCAAGTGTTCGATGCCAACTTCCTTTGTGAGTGTAATGTTTAAGATACTCTGTAAGGACAGGACTGACAGGCATGGTGTGAAGGTTGTGGACAATGGTGTAAGTGTTGGAATTATAGGGCCATGGCCCGATCGGTAATTAGCCTCGTCCCCAGGGACCCCAGATTTTACCGAGAAGTGGGCAAAATGTTTAGTATCAGAAGAAAGCTACTATTTTTTCAGGTCCTTGAATCTTGGGGCTAACTGATGTTGGTGTGGATGTGATGAGCGAAAATATGCCCCATTTTGGTCGACCACTATATATTACACATATCTATGGGGTTTTATAAAATCGCATTTTAGCTCTCACATCAAAACGGATTGAAATATCGGCACGAAACTTGCAGATGGGGTTTTGGGTGAAGGCCTTCTCAAGATGAAAAACTTTATTAGACTTAAAGCGGACCATCCTCCTTTAAACAGGGAGTGTAACCCCTGCTAGCTGCAAAAAGATTACATCTTGTATTCGCGCTAGGCGTGCGTTCTCACCTATCAGAGTACTTTTGCCTCAATATACAGCCTTGCTCAAAAAAAATGGTACAATCAGAAAAAAAAAATGGTTTTTTAATATGACATTGCAATTTAAGTAATATTACTTGACATAATATTAAAGAACAAACCACCAGGCTCTTTCCAGTGTGTTTGTTTCATCTCATTGTGCTTTGTTCAATCCAGAGATATAATTCAATTAGTGACGATATATCAAAATTCGCTTTTGTGGCCCACTTTATGCATGGGCAGAGTGTTTTGCCCAGCTATGCCATGATGTCTTGAAGTCACAAAAGATTGCAATTGACACAAAAGGAACAAAACACAGATTAAAATTTAGTAAACAAAGGAAGTCTTGTCGTCTCGACACAATTTTACTAGTCAACCTAACAGTTCAATTCTCAAAAAATCTTCTTTCTAAATAAACAAACAATCACCAAATATGATTGCACGTCAAGAAATGGAGTTCTTTGAATTTATTTACAGATTGGTATCTGTAAAATCATGCACCGAAGGAATGTAATTGCACCAAAATCAACACTACAAATCCAGAGAAATGGTTTAAATATTGCACTATCTTTGTGCATGTACTAATTGTTGAGTCGATTAAAATTGAATTTGGAAGCAAAGTATCAAAGTGGTGGTATTAATTTGCGTTTCACGATACTTCAAGACCATAGAAACTCTGTCCTCCAGGTTGCTGTACGGCCGTGATTCTCTTCTAACAATCAACGGTATGTCGAATGTTAGTCACTTATATCAAAGCCAGAACTTACTTATCATAACTTCCACTGTTACGTAAACTGTTTTCGAATCTTTATGAGTTTCATATGAAGTATCCCTTTAAAGACTTTCTATCTGTCAATTGTGAATTTTGTTTTTTTGAAAAAATAACTTAGTTAACTAATTCGTATCACCGTTTTTTCATTAAAACAAAAGTGGCACAAAATCGGATTTTTGTGTCAGCAGTAAACTGGAGTTATCTTTCGATTGAAATAAGCAATTGAGATGACAAAAATCCTGGAAAGATGGTCATTTCTGAATGTAATATACAAAAACAACTTTACTGTCGAGATATAATATTGAAAAAAATCGGTTTTGATTGTACCATTTTTTTTGAGACAGGCTTGTATATGGTAAATAACGTGCTTTGGCTATGACGGGATTTAATATGTTGTTTGAGAACATGTATATGGAATTAGCCCAAGCGTGTAAGTGATTTATCTCCCAGCCAGCAACCACCCTGGTGTTGCAGAGCACTGACGCATTGTCACTGTTGCTGTGCAAGCACACACACATACACTGCCGGATTCTTATCACGTGGTAGCCTATACGGCATCTACACCATGTCTACCGCGGCAGATACTGCACAGTACACAGGGATAATTGCGAGCGGGTAGCTGCAAGATAGGGCTTACTAAGTACACAACTTATTAGGTATACAGTAATGTGGCTACCCTTTTCTACCCCAATGGCTACCCTGTACTGCCATTAGGTGGAGAAGCATGGAGAGAAGGTGGATGTTGAGTAGACAGTTACCGAAGGAGACACACAGGTACCACATAGCTACCCCGCGATTACCACAACGCCATTTGAGAGGGATGAAAATTTCATGAAATGAGGGCGCTATACACTGGGGCTCCGTTTAGCGTTTCTGAACGTTTTTAGGAAAATCATACGAAATTCAAATCGGACATCATAAAAACCCCCAATTACGAACTGAATAAAAAATGCAAAATATATGCCAAAAATACAAAAAAAACAAATTGGCCCATAGAACTATCGTGCGCGCTGAGAGCCGGTGTAACCACGTAGCTGCTCCAACGACAATGCAGAAGCCCTGTGTGTGCACTAATCTGTCTATGCGGCAAAAAATACCGGAAATCATGGCCGGGAGTGTAGTCTAATGGGTAGGGATCCATGTCTGCTCGGTGGTAGCTGTGTGGGTAAATACCATGAAGAAATTGGGAGTGTTTTGTAGAAATATGTGTGTATGGTTAAGTTTATCAGTTGTGCAATTTCCACAAGGTTCCATTTTCCAATCAGCCGATTATCTGCAATTAATTACGCAAAAAAAAAAAAAACCAATGATGGAAGAAAACATGCCTCTGGAAAAGATTCCACACATTCCTATGCACAAAAAAGTCTCCAGATGACCTCCCATTAATTGCTTAAGAAAAGAGTAGCTTTGAGTCAGAGTGACAGATGTGCATCAGTAAATTTTGGTGTTTGCACTCGTTTAAATGCAACAAACAAAAATTTATTGAATGTCTCATAAATATGCGTACGGATTTTTTCCAAATAATACAATATATTTGCCCATTGGTGCGGGACTAAAACTATTGATAATGAAGTGTGTATGCTCATTATAATACTTTTGCCACCTCGATTTTGGTTATTTGGGGGCCCCCAAAATTTTCAAGAGATCCATGGGTCCGGGGGTATATGGAAGTCTGTGGTCAATTTTAAAATAAAATGGCACCGATAAGAAACACTCCCCCAAGATGAGGCAAAAGTTCCCCCAAAAAAAAAAAAAATTGCTCCAATTTTTACAAAAATTTGTTTGTGTGTGTTTGTTGTAGAACAAATATGAAAAGCAGTTTGAAAGCCTTTTAATTGAAAGCTTGTAATTCAGGAAAGTAATCTGATTTTGATAATGAGGAGGTCAAACAATTTAATTCTTCAAACAATTCAAACGGAATATTAGTGTCAGTGTAGAAAGGCCATTTATCTATATTCAGTTGATGTTTGGCTAAATGTGGGGTTGTCTTGTGTTAAAAACAGTGTGTTTCGGAGATATTTGACTTCCAATATTGGTGCATTGATCCTGGCAAACAGCTTTAACATTGAAATCCATTTTTTCCTGCTGCAATTTTCTTAATGGATAGACCCCCAAACTGGAATAGAAGGTCACTAAACCCTTTCATTTCCCAATCTGAGTAAAGTTTATGTCAGAGGGACAGTTTACTTGGTTTTAAAAAACGTAACAGCTCTATGTAGCATTCAATGCTGTTATTGGAAATTCAATGTGACACTACCTCTTATGATTGAACTGAAGTGGTTAACAGTCAGTGCCAAAAAATGCCCTAATTGCGGCAAAGGGGTGTGAAATACTTAGATCTAAATTTAGCCTAATATCCCCATCTTTCTTTCTCTTTTCCTTAAAGATTAGCTAGGAGCATTGTGGGTAGGGATCATGACTTGTTGTTATGATTTAAGAGTTATTGCAGGTTCTTTAGGATTGAGTTGCTTATCCTACATACAGAGTGATGATAAATTGAATACTGTAGTTGGGATTTGCAGAAGTTAAGTATTGACGGTTTGTTTTTGATGAGTTACAATTGCCCGAGGTTTAATGGATATAAGGATCACGCATATGTACTACCACACACTGGGGATTCAATGCATGATACATTGTAAACCGACTATATAGTTTATTTTTCAAATCCGTTCATCAAACAATATTCAGATATTTCTAATATGATAAACAGTGCTTGATATTGCAGGATGAAGGAAATGACCAAAAGGTCTCAGGCCAGAAGGGGGCACCCAACCAGCAAATAAATGGATGTATGCATGGTTAGTTGTAAGTACACTAAAAAACAACTAATGTTAATACAAGAAAGATAAAAACAGAGTATACGATTTCACACCACTGCAATATATTTCTCTGTAGTCTGTTTCCTTAAGTGTTTGATTATTTAGAATACTGAATGGGCTTTTTGATGTATACACCAAAATAATGATCTGACTTGTTTGTAGGTAATAAATTAGTCTTCATTTGTTGTATTATATACACAGCCACATATTCATAGGAGAACCTTCTTTGAAGTACCTGCATGGGAACCACACACCGCCTGCAAAAGTGAGGTTAATTGTCACATCGATACACATGCAGTAGTTTTAATGTTTCTACATCAATAATACCTAAGTTTTGGCCACAAAAATTAGCTTCATCCACCAAATTTTAGTGACATTCTAATAGGGTTGCCGGATGCTTTTTGAAGTCCATTTGAAATCCAGAGTACATGGGGCATTGTTATGTAGCAAATCTACACTATTTATCAATTGTGATGGTAAGATAAAACGAAAAATAGAAATTGTAAATAAAACTTTTGTATTCATCCCATAAGCCCTTTTGGAGTTGAGACATCGCATGCGCATTCGGGGCGGGTGTCAAGGTGGAATTGGCTTCCGTTCAGGATGAGTATCGGAAAGTACATTGAGCCAGGTCAGAGCAACTTCTGTAGCCAATAACTCAATTTGAGAAAGATTTCAACTGTAACCATACTAGCCTTTCTATAATCCCTGCACAAGCTTGCAAGTGGTTCCTCACCATCACAGTGACATAGCAGCTGTGCCTTTGCAGACAAATTATCCATCTACCACCCATGAAGGGGTGCCATTCAAGTTGTACAGGGACCACCACCCCCCGCACCAGAAAGTGGCCAGCCAAAAAGTCGGACAAGCGTAGTAAGAATTGAAACGTCTTATTGGTACTCCTGCTGATTGGTCATGTGATTTGGGTAGATCAGCTTAATTGTTGGTGGGACTACAGAGGGCTCATTAGCACTTAATATTTGGAAAGTCCCTTTCAACTAATGAAGACTTACCGACTCCCCAGAATTCATGTAGAAATGTCCAGATGACAATCACACAATGCAACTATTTTTTTCGTATCACGGTTTTGAATGCTGATTTTAAAAGCAAGGTGAACGTGTGCTTAAAACTCTTGAAGAAAATTTCATGTGAAATTTATCTATATATTTTGTCATAATAAAGAGGGCTCAGTAGGCCTTAAATGTATTTGGGAAGCTGCATTTCAACTAACTGAAGACTTTACCGCCCTCCCCAAATTTCCCATGTAGAAAATGTCCAGATGACATCACAATCCAAGGCAACTATGTGTTGCGTATCAACGGGTTTGAATCTGAAATTTCAAAGCAAAGTGACGTGTGCTTGAAAAAACTACTTGAAGAAAATTTCATGGTGAATATTATCTATATCTTTTACTTAAAAAAAGAATGGTCTATCTTTCTGTCTGGCTATGCATTTGATTGTACTTTGATATACGTCAAGATGATGAAGTGCTGGTGCTGTAGTACTTTTCTGAACCGGCTGTGAGATTATTGAGCTCATTGAATTTTACACAAAAAGTACTTGTAGCATCAAAATGAGTAAGAAGTCAACCAAATTATTTTGCAGATGAGATGGGAAAAATATGCTCTTTTTTAATGATACCATAATCTCTGGTTTGATGGGTAACGTGGTAGGGTTAATGGTGAGACCGAGGATTTGGTACCCCTTTAAGTGAAACTGCAAAATGCTTTCAAAGTATAAGAAATTCAATGTTAATACATATGACAAAATTACTGACAGATATTTTTTATCAATTGCTTAAGGTTAAAGCCTGGCTGGTTCTGTGTGCCTTGTGTACATTTAAGTGTCTTGAAAGGAGTGTTTAAAATAGTAGCCATTGAAATGCATAAAAATGGTCTTTTTTGCTCTTAATTTTGTTCTTGATTTTGAATGAATAAAGGGTGGTAAATTAGATGAAAAATGCTTGAAAAGAGTAGTGGGTTTTTGGCAAGGTTACAAAGAATCACAGGTACTACACAATAGTTTTAAGCTTTTTTTTTGGTGGGGCACTCCCCATGATGAAATTCTGGTATTCACCATGTTAATGTCATTTTTCAGTTTGTGTCTATATTGGTCTGATACAAGTGAGGTTTGAAGAAACTTGCAAATAAAATTTGTGAAAAATGAATACCAGAAATTGGTTAATTTCTCATTGATTTGTATGTAGCAGAGATATGAGTCACTGCATGTGACTCACTGCATGTGACTCAACTTTTTCAAACTTTACATGATTGGAGTAATTTTTTTAATTTTCTTGATTTGACTCAACCATGAATTTGAGTGACCTTTTTATCACCTTAAATATGTAGAATTGGGGTAGGGTGTTTAAAGAGACAGGAAGAGATTTTTTAATGATACAATTGTTTTTTCTCAATTTGTACTTGATCAGTTTGAACCGAAAATGGTTAAAAAGATTTATTGGACTAACAAGTAAATAAGAAAACCTAAACCTGTGGTTTTGAACTTGCCTACTATCGTAATAATCCCCATAGAAAAACATGCTTTGATTTTTCTGTTGTGCACGACAGAAAATTCTAAATTATCATCTTGATGATCTTATTATTTATAACGGTGGTGTATTTGCCTTTTTTGTTTCAGATGTAATATAATACATTAATAAACATTCCACATTATGAAAAAAACGGTACAGTACCTGGGTTTGAAAAAAGTGGTGTGCTTCTTTCTGGAAATGTCCTTTAACTGTAGAAGACACACTAACTACTGTATCATAATCTCATTGGTGACTGGAAATTAAGGCCAAAGGTCATTCATTATCTTCATATTTAAAATGACCAAATGACTTGTGACACCATTGATGTCAAATTTACCTGTTAAATTGTAACAAATAGCTTCAAATAAATCTCAATGGGATATTGTAATAAATCATAGCATAGATAAAATTCATTGAGCACATCACTTTGCAAGTGAAACAATAATATATATCTCATCAGCTAGTCCAGTCTACCACAAAAGTAATCCCAATACCAAGCCCAATTAGTGTAATGTGCAACACTCCAGCAACTGCCTATATGCTATTGGACTAGAACGCACACAGCTGACCAAATTCTGTGGGGATTTTTTTAAAACTGATTAATTATAATTGAGGCAGTCCTAGCTTATTGTAATTTGGGTGTAATTGACTGCATCCTAATGTGGAATACCAGCAGCAATTAGCCCCCAGGTGACATTTGTTTCAGAAAATCTTTCTGTTGACATCATTGCTTGTATATATCAATATGCACTGTGTTTAATTGATTAACCCGCTACCCTCTTTGGCCTTAGGTGACGTTATCATCACTAGGAGATAAAATGTTGTTCTCTTCCCCACCCCAAAATTCTACTTTCATGCATGCATTTTGAAAAAAAAATCTTTAAAATGTCTAAAAAGCACTAGTTGTATTTAAAACCCCCACCCTCGTCTACCTGAGGCCCTTTTTTGTACAAATCCCGAAGGGGGGTGTTTTACCACCCCCCTGTGATTTTCGTTACTGAACACCGAATTCCTGTAATTTGGTACCAAAGGATAGCTTAGAGTTTCTTCTTCTCCATTGTAACCAAAATAAGTACTACATCCCCATTATTGAACCGTCACCATGACGGCCTATGTTGAGGAAAGTACGAAAATACTGAATATAGGGTGGAAAATTGATATTTCGCAATTTAGCGACTCAACACCTATATATCTCTAAAATGCGTCATTATATAAAACTATCATTCCTATCGAGTAGAGTCAACAACCGCATGAAAATCTGATTTTCCTAACCTTTTTGGCAAAAATTGAATTTTTTTCTTCACTGTGTGTGTCAATGGAAATGGCAGTTTGCTGACATGCGAACTTTACATGTATGACGTCATTGTGACGTAATGCTAGGCAATGTTGTACTCATTTTGTATCAAGGAAAGAGTAGGGACCTAGCTATATATTGTACCAAATCAAGTGTCTGTGCTGTTCCTTTGTTTGTTAGGCATGTTGGTACTTCTCTTCCGGAGGGGGGGTGGTTCCCCCCCCCCATCCATCACTTTGGGATCACCCTGTATCTTACCTATACCCCGGTGGATATTTGTTTTGATTAAATGAGCGGAACAGTTTCATTGACAATTACTTAAATAATTGGCACCAAAAATGGGGTTTTATCAAGCCGGGAAACAACCTGAAGGGGGGATGGTACCACCCCCCTTCCCGTAACGAGGGTTAAGAAAGTAGAGGAATTTTGTGATTGACATGATAGACTGTTTGTTTTCTCAATGTACTGGGGATCATATTTTCAGGGGGAAAGCATATAGTAAGGTTATTAGACCTAGTTTGTTTTCACTGTTATACTGGTGCTATTTTAGAAAAAGCACTGCTTCCACATCGTAGCATAGAGGAGAACCCCATTGGGGAAGGTCCCCACCCCCTCCCCCTGGTATGCCACTGCCCAGAAATTATATGACACAATGTCAGATTTTTCCTGCAAAGAGTGCTAAGAATATGACATATTGAACCTACCTATGAACCCACTCTAACATTTTAGGTTTGCAAAATCTATACTTAAATACCATATCAAGCTCTCATTTTCAACCTAAGATCTGCTTTCCTTAGTCGTGGACTGTGTCAGCCTACAGGTTACTGATATCTCAAGGAAGGAACATAATGTACAGAAGTTTGTCATAATCTTAATGAATAGGCTTAATAATGATATTTCTGGATCAAGAACAAAAAAATGCCCCATTTGCCCAGAGCACATTTCCCTGGTTTTTAACATGTATCTTATCCAAATTGTAAATGCAAATTTAAGCAATGCAAATGTGCAAACACATCAAAGTTTACGATATGAAGGTCATTTTTTAAGACACATCAGTGATTCATCCAAAAGAGTTTTTAAGTATTTGAAATTTGGTTCAGGAATAGCTTTAAAAGTGAAGACTAGTCTGTAGAATTCTCATAATTACTTTTTTCCAACAGAAGTTGACAGAAAATGAAAAAACGGCAGCAGTGTTCAAAGATATGACGCCCCATTCAGTTATGTGTGTAGTAAGCTTCTTGTATGGACAGAAATGACTAATATAACCAATTAAAATGCAGCTTTTGGCAACCCCTTCTATATGAATTGATGGGAATGTTACAAATACATACACCCTCACTGTGAACTTTCCATGTCATCCTTATAGCAGTAACTAAACTACACAATGATTTTTGGAAAGGAAATGGCTCTATCCTCTTCACAGGTCTCAGTGTGGTGAACATACTGGTGAATCATTAACTAATCCATCAGGGTAATTAATTTTTTAATTGATTAGCAACACCTTTATGATATACTTTCATGCTTTTAGTTGTAGGATATATTTATTTTATCAGGTTGTGAATGTTTCTCTTGTTAATTTTTCACATCCCAGTGCTATGTATACCTAAATGTCTCTTAATGTCAGAACATGATGCGTAATGGACATGCCCTAGATTACCTATGATCATAGAGGTATTATATAGAAGGAGGGTGCACCTAGCCAGCCTGTATTATTCAATGTCGTTATGAGCATTACCAAAATGCATGGGCTATATCTATCGCGGCAAATATTTGATTTTCCCGGGATATACTAGCGAAATTGTCCCACAATTCACACACCACCACCCCGCAATTCTATAAACAAACATGGTGGTACACAATGACGAGATTTATTACGGCAGGTGCCGGGTAGGATTTCAGCGAATTTTCCGATTACTGATGATGATTCCAAGCTTTATACTTTAGTTAATATCATGTCCATAAGCTTTAAATTAAGCCTACATCGTGGTCATGAAATATGGTGCATGTCAAAGACGCCGAATGCGAAAAATACGGCAGAAACGTTGTGCTTCCGGTTTTTTCTTTGCCCTAAAAAAATACTTGCCGCAGCTTGGCCAGCGCGCTATAACTTATTTCATTGCACTTCTGAACTCTTTCTACATCGTTTTTAAAGTGTTAACAACCCATGGTCTTGCCCGCAAAATATAATTAGGATGCATGAAAAATTTGTCCTCTTTTTGTCACTTGCGGTAGATATGGCGTGAAATTTGTATGTAGTATGTTAACTCCAAAGTCACAAAAATGATCGGTTTGCGGCAGACGAAGCAACACAAGTGTAAGAATTTAAAAATGGCCGCAAGAAAACGATGCTGCCCTGGGAAGATCTGCAAAATCGTCTCTCTACAAGACTTTCCGGCGTAGGTCACGCCGGGCCATTTCTCCGATATGATTTTTGATAAGCGCTGATCACTCGGCCGTGCAAGAGTCGCACAAACCCACATATGACATCAAGCCCTCTTTAAAGAGCGTCTCAAGTGGAAAGTTCCTTCACTGGTACAATGCGTAGAGACGGCTTTAGACCACTTGAACAATTAGATTTCTGGGATCACCCTCCTTTTCTATATTACCTCTATGCTATGATCCCTAAAATTCATCAATGTCAGACTCAATTGGGTTACTGATTTACTATAAATTAAGTAGAAGTAAAACTGTTTTTGGAAATAACAACTAGTATAATGTTTATATCCACGTGCCATGATACGACTATTGTTAGAGAGGAACTTATTTATGATTTGGGTTCCTAGCCAAGTTGCTTTTTTTCCAGACCGATAGTAACCCCACAACATGTGGTGGTTGATTTCCACTTTGGGCATACTGAATGGTTCAGAGGTACTCAGTCTTAATGGCTACTTAAATGGCTACACTCCTGTTAGCGACGCCATTCTAATCAAATCAGCAATTCTCCGCTTCCTTCCTCTCAAATTTGTCTCTGTTAATTATGCTATTCCTTGAACAAATTTATTGCTTCCTTGAGGGCATGTTGGTGGTATTTCAACGAATGGATTGTTAATTATTATGTTCATATTGCCAGTATTTCTCCAGGCATCATATTTTGATGCTGTGATCCTGAGCGTCAACTTTTTACTTTTTAGGAAGAATTTGTAAAATATTGAGTGCAATTAATAGATTTGCAGTTCTGCTGTCTGCTATTTTCTATTTTATTCATGAACTTCAAATGCTATTTACTTGAAAAATTATATAAATTTGATCATGATTTTTGTGTCGCCTGAACGATGTTCATGGAGCACATACTAATCCCAAATGTTGGTGTGTCCGTCATACATCATCTGTATCTCGGTTAACTTTTTAAAATGCTCGTGGTTAAACACTATGCCCGATTTAACTTCAAACTTTGGTAGGATGATAGAGCAATGTGTCACAATATCATGTGTAGCTTTCAGCGGCATTATTTGCATATTTCATGAATTTTAATTAGCTAATTCATATTTGTCAAATTTTGGTTAACTTGTTTAAAAATGCTTGCAGGCTAAATTCCATGCCGATTTACTTCAATTTGGTAAGGTGATCGAGTGAGGTGGCACGATATCATGTTTGATTTTGCTGCTTAATTTCATATTAATGATTTAATTACATATTTGGCCTATTTTTGAGATATTTTATTAACCTGTCTAATTAAAGCAATTGATAGCGCAACCAGGTGACACTAGTGATTCGAGAACCACTTGTTCAAATGGAGACAATTGTCCTTCTTAGAGTATATTAATTATTTTCATGCATGCATGAAAAGGGCTAGGCCATGTCAACACTCGCGATGTGCCCTCAGCATGTCATGGATTTTTTTTTTTTGGTGTGTGATGATATTGAGAGAAATGAAAATCCCAAAATTTTTGAGCTTCATACCCCCCTTTTTTTTCCCACAGGAGCATTCAGCAATTTAGGGGGGTCACCAACAAAAGTGCTGTGTGAATGCGAAAGCCAATTTTGAGAGGCCATAAACTTGTAAGGAAACCCTCCCTAACTTTGAAAAATCACTATCTGGGGAATTTTTAATATGTCTAGAATTCCAATCTGGCATCAAAAATGTGATGCCCCTTTACTTTTAAAGTTTATTTGGGTGTACAAAATGCAATATCTTTTCATCTGGGACCAAGTCGTGGTCCGAACTCCCTACTAACAATATTTTTAATGTCCCTTCTCTTGTAATGAGTTACACTGCGGACTTCCTTCCTACCCAGTAAAAATAATAAGCATATTAGGTACGTAATAAGTGCGGTTACAGCTATTGAAACATCCTAATTTTGCATTTTTGACTATTTGGCCCCCCTGAAAATCATTGACATGCGCCTTACCCCTCTCTTCATATATGTGATGTGAGCAAGCAAAATTTGAGTCTGAATCCGGTCAGATTCGATTTTTACTTTTCTATGAAACTGTGTGCCACCATTTTAAAGCTACATTTTTCTGAACCCCTATTGAATCGGCGTTCCAATTAATCCAAAGATATAATCATTGAGATTGGCAAAATCATACAAAACAAAAGACTTTTCTCCTTTGTTTTGGCTATATCTCAATCATAATTGCGCTTCCGACTCTTTTGCGTGATCACATCACATATTTGAAGATACATATCAAAGACCTATTCTTGAAAGAACCACTGGTGACTTGATTCTTCATTCTTTCATCACAAGAAACTTTTGCTGATATACCCTCAGAAAGTATATGGTGAGATACACTGTGCATGTACAATGACCTCTGGGTCCCGTATATACCTTTGTGTGGTAACGTTGAGTGTGTATTTTGTTTGTGAAAAAATTAAGACCCCAAGCTAGTTCTTTCAAGGAAGGTTGTTTAATGAATATCTTCAACATTTCTGAAGTAGAGGGGTGGTGTCGAATATGTCAACTTGGTTTTTCACAGGGGGGGGTCAATGTTTGAAAAAGTACAATAACCTGTTCCAGGGCTGTACTCCACTTATTACTTTCTGATGTGTTCAGAATTGGTATTGGTTGAAGTTGTACTATGTAACTCCTGATTGACCAAAGATGGACAATAACCATTTTCTACTTTTGGAGTTATGACCCCCCGACTTGGCCCCGAATGAACAAAGGCGCACATTTAGGCATCATTAACTCTAAAAGTAAACACTCTATGAACTTCCTGATGCAAGATTTGAATTCTAGCACCAAATATTACCCTTATGTATTGATTTTCAAAGTTGTGGAGGCCTCCAATTCCAAATCTGTGACCCTCTCAACATAGTCGTTCACATTGGGGGCATCACTTTTGATGGTTTACCCCCCCTCCATTGTCCCCTTGCTGCTAGCGGGAAAAAAAAATGGACTATGACGCTCAAAATTTCAGGAGTTTCATATCTCATCACTGTCGAACACCAACTTAAAGCTAAAAAATCCATGAACTTGCTGTCGTTGCACATCTCGAATGTTGACATGGAATGGGCCTAGACTAACTGATTAAGGAAATATTTTAAAATGATAGGCACTAGGCTTTACATCAAAAGTTTTAGTGGTGTGTTTTATTAGTCAAGCAATGTTGAAAAGGAGCTTAAATGTTATCATTAAAAAAACACTGCAAAAACCAAATACCAAATTAACCAAGGTTTACAATGCTGACACGACTAGATATCCAAACATTTATTTGATTATACATTAATTGTGGTACCATTCTAAGAGAAATTTAATCATTTTTTGGTTAAGACGGGTTTCTTGTCTGATTATCATGGGGGGAACAGTGCAAAAACTTAAGAAAACATAAACAAATGTTCATTTATAGATCTTTCCAAGTATATAAAATCAGTGAAATGTTTAAAATTGGCAACAAATGCAAACTGTAAAAAATTACAACAAATTAAATACATTCCACATGTCTAGTGCAAAAAAAAATCATCATCCTGGCCTGCAGTGATATTAGTGAGTCTTAAAGTTTAACGACAGCTCAACACAATTGTGTTATATCCTTGTCATTAAAATATTAAAACTCAAACCTTTTATCAAAATAACCACCACTAAATTTAATCACAACATTTTAAAAATTAACAATATTTAAACAAATCAGCCTCCTCAGGAAATTTATCACCTGAAGAGGCCTAATATTTTGAAATAATGTTTTCAAATCTGGGACGCCACATATAAAATTTTCTACGAAATAAGCGCATAATCAATGCATTCAAGTATACATGTTTTCACAAAAGAGCACAATCACACGGAATACAGACGGACCAAGGGACTGGCTCACCACTAAGCAAATAACTATGGGTCATATTAAGTATGACCAATTTTACATAGCGCTAATACCAATCGCGTCCTTCGTCCATTCAAACCTGAAACTGCCAGCAGCTCACAGTTGGTTGAAAACATGCATTTTATTATTAGGAAATGAATCCAACAGCATTTGCCACCTATTTCGATGTAAGCCATTAACTGAAGCCTTAAAATCTGTAAAGGGGATATCAATATTTGTTATCTTCATATAAGGGGGGGGGGGGGGGGGGGCTTTTTTTTTTTTTTTTCCTTTTCGCCAATACATCAACCCTTTCATGCCTTGAATACCAATGTGACTCGGAATCCAAGTAAAACAACAGATTATTCAATTGAGTACAAATTGAAGGATACTTCCAACAGATCAGCAATATAGGGATGACGACACTCTCTGCCCTTTCAAAAGCCATAGGACTAGATAGTGATGAAGGCCTGCAAGTATATGTCTAATGCATAAGCACCAGGTCTATTCAGAAGTAAACTATGCAGCTATTACCACAAAGAATCTTGTTATGCATGTTATGATACAATCGACTCCTATTTTCTTACACCGCAAAATATGGTGTTAAATTTAACACCAGTCCAGCTTCATCAGGGGTCCACACCAACTGGTGTTAAATGAAAACTAGGTTTGGTATAAAATTCATATTGTACAAACATGAAGACATGGTTGGTATATTTTAACAACTGTAATTGCTTGGTGTACATTTGACCTTTTGTGGTGTCAAATTCCTATGTGACACCATTGGGTGTTGATTTGCTTCTGTTCGACACCACTGGTTGTTAATTCTACTGGTTTAAATCTAACACGACTGTCTGGCTTCAATAGAGGTCCACACCTGCAGGTGTTAATGTAACACTAAGATTGGTGTTAAAGATAGTTGTTGTAACATCCTACATCAAAACTAGGAATGGTTATTGTTGCTTTTGCTTGTTTTTATCTCAAATACATGTAATCTACAAAGAAGTTCCCCAAAGTGATGTCTAAGGTCCGTGGCCCCAGTCGCTAATAGCTCGTCCCAGAAGCCCCAGATTTTAACGGAAGTGGTCAAACTTTAGGTATCAGTAGAAAGCTGCTCTTTTTCTCATTACCCTGTGAAATCTTAGAAGCCAAAGGATGTTTGGTTTGGAAAGTTATGACGGCGAAATGTGTCCCATTACCAATATCAATTTTACAGGTACTCTATGGGCTGACAAAATCACGTTTTTAGGCTCTCGCATTTTTTTTTTTTTCCAAAAAAAACGGTTGAAAATATTCGCCGCGAAACTTTACAGTTGGGTTTTGGAGTGAAGGGGCCAATCTATCAGATGAAAACTTTCCTATCCTAAATCGGGCTATTCCCCCTTTAAGCCATTTTAAATATTGTTTTGACACCATAGGACAGTGTTAATCAGCTTTAACATTTACACTGGCAAGATTAACACCGGTTTAGTGTTGCAATTTAACACCAGAATTTTTGCAGTGTACCTAGTGTCAAAGTGGTAAAATATAGCAATTATGAAATTTAGATTTGGAATATGGTCAAGGGCACATTGCTGGTGCAGTGATCAGGCGCTCGCCTAATAAGATAAGGTTGTGGGTTCGAGCCCCCGCTGTCCGCCAATTTGTTTGCACTTGGGGCAAGGCACCCTCTTAAAACGCAAAGAGTGAAAAAACCACTCTAAAAGAGTGAAATCTCACTCCAAAAAAGAGCCAGCTGAGAGACGCATTTGTAGAGTGAGACCCACTCTAAATAAAGAGTTGAAAAAAAAATACTCAAAAGCAAAGAGTGAAGTGATCACTCCTTTTTAGATTTAACTAGTCACTCTTTTAGAGCGGTGGGGGAAAGCGTGAACTAGCCAATTCACTCTTTTAGAGTGTGATTCTTGTGAATGTGTTTGTTTGGTGAGTATATTGAATGTGTAGGTATAAGGACATCGCCGGATAAGGAGAGAAGGAGGCCCTCTATAAATAATAATAGTTATTAGTATAAATAAATTTGATTTGGTGTTTGACAACTACTTTTGGCATGTAGCAAGGTGTTTTTTAGCCCCAAATACACTTGTATCAAGAAAAAATGAGAAAAGTCTGAAAACTTTCAGGGGACATTCTCTCTGGAAAAAGCAAAGCCAAGAGCATGCCTCCGTTTCAATGACCAATTTATTACTTTAAATGCAAGAAAACAGGAAGAGTCGCATGAGCTGCCCCTCTGTTATGGAACTTGTAAGTGACGCCTATAGATAGATAGACCCTTTTGTTCCTTCATAAGCACAAAGAGGTACATGAGGCAGCCCTTTATACATACCCCAAATGCCTATTAGCGTATGATGCTAAGATTTGGATTATATAACAAGTCGTCACACCAAGCAGACTCTGTAATACAACACAATGGCCAATGACCGCGACATTTATATCATGAGGAAGTTAACTGCACATGAGCTATTATCATTCCCATGGCGCAGTTCAATAGCTTCATTCACCATTGTATTGAGCAAATACATCCCCTGTATTTTTTAGTATGATTTATGATACCCGGGACGTGCATAGTCAGCTGTTGTAAACATGTGCTCATTGCCAAGGTAATGAACAAAGCCCTTGGAGATAGCATACCCTATCTTATAGTGATATGGTATGGTTTGTATGTAAAAAGTTCGTTGTTGTTTTGGCCAAGTCCATTTAGGGTTCCGGCCCCCCAGAAAACAAAAATGCAAAAATGAGGTCTTTCCACCAGAACCAGAAACGCCACGCACATATATGTTGATAAATACATATAGCACACATCCTTTGCAACGCGGCATTGTGGTTCGTGGGGTGGAAAGGCTTCAAATATGGAAATTTAATTACCCATTGAAGCCTGTATTATAACTTTACATAAAACCGAATGGGGGAATTTATGGAAAGTGGGATTTTTTGAAAAGGCAGCATAAGGTAAACTTGAAGCATGTCGGCTTTATTATGCAAAACGTTTCCAAGTTATCCGTTCTCATGAAAACTATAGAGGGCGTCCTTTCATTCCTTATACGGCGATGTGTCGTCATCGCACGTGGACATTAATGCATATTGTGGGCGCATCAATTGGCATGAGGTCAGTGCGACATGCACGATTGTGGCAGCATGACGTACATGATCATGGTATGCATGCCCGTGGACATGCATGCGTTTCGTATGCACAGGCATGGCCTAGCCTGGCGCAGACTACCGTACGTACGAGTGATATGGACAGTAAAAACATTTATGCTTCCACACTTTGTCTGTAAATTGCTATGAATTGTGAGGACACATAAATATACTCACCCCTTAACGGTCAAACCGTTTGCTGGCGGGGTGTCGCCTAATCGTCCGCCATGTTGTTTAAAATAATCACGTTGAATTTGCGGCGGTTCTGATTGGCCGTTAGTTCACTCCGAAAAAGGAGCATTTTCTCACGTTTTAGAGCTAAAAGCCGCTCGATAAGCGTTCAGAGTGGGCTTCACTCTGAAGAAGAGTGGCATTTGAGCCACTCGGTAACCGAGTGAAGCTCGGTAACCCTCGAGTTAAGGTTTTGTCAGGCTGCATTTCTCGCTTTTTAGAGCTAAAAGCCACTCGATAGAGTTAATTTAAAATTAATCCAAAATTCAGAGTGATTTTTCACTCTTTCATTTTAAGAGAGCACTTTACCTTGCTTTCCTCTCTCCACCCAGGAGTATAAATGGGTGCCGGCATATGCTAGGAATGCAAAACAGACTTGCTGTGCTGGAGGAGTGGCGAACCCCCACAGCAACATTATATGAGGGAGTCTGGCCCAAACGCCAATGACAGAGAGATGGGCACTCCGCCTGCGGGCGCACCATTTGAATTTTTTTTAATAAGGTTAGATTAACCATAGATATTATAAGCGCGAAGCGCTAGATCGGCCCGTAGCCAAATCGAACGAAGCACGACGCACTTAGTTGCGCTCTAAGCCCCGCCTATACCCCCTGTATTAGCTGGAGGAAAAATTTCCTCCAATGATTATTCATGAGCTGAACGCGTAGTGTCACTTAGCGCAATGCTCGCGTTACGCTGTTGCTCCGTTACGCTGATTAAAACGCGACATGACTGATGCTCACGCATTTGTTTACAGCATTTAGTTTTTCCAGTCAATACAAACAAGGAAGTGCTAAATTTTATCCTTTTTCTGTTGGGTTCATAGTCCAGAAGTTTTTTTTTTTATTTCTTAAAAGACACAGTGAAAGGGTTAAAAAATAATTAAAAGTTGCAGGAATAACTTAAAAGTGAAGGATATCTTTGTAGAATTGTCATAAGTTACTTTTTCCAACTGAAGAATAGACAGAAAAGGAAAAAACGTCATTATTCAAAGATATGAATTTCCATTCATTTAGGTGTTGTAGGCCCTAATTACTAATAAGTGTTCCTACGGACAGTAATGACTAGAATATCCGATTTTGTTCTTATTTGTTTGCTTCTTGTCTTATATGATTTGCAGGGTATGTTAGGACATCTGTACTTGTTGCAGACATGCAAAAATCTGATTTTTTGATGATTTTTTAATTTTTTATTTTCGGATTTAGCATATCACTGATAGTGATGCATATTCGAAATTAAGGAAAGCATGCCAAATCGTATAAGGCTTTTGTTTTTGTTGTTTTGTTTTTATTTTGGTAAACAATAATTGCATATATTTAGGGGATCAAATTTCCCAAATGACGATCACATCATATACAAATGATTTGAAACTGCATGGGCAGGGCGTAGTGAGAGTCATCTGATTGAGGGGTACAAACAGCTACCAACTTGAGATTGGCGGCCTCGTCTATATTTCTGCAATTTTTCAGTGGAAGTTGAAGAGGAACGTAGGCCTACCCCCTGTATCACGGGAAGGTTATAAGGGGTGTATTCTGAGGTCAATAACAGAGAATTTGAAAAGTTAATATTAAATTTAACATATTTTGAGTGAACTCGTATTTTACAGTTTAAAAAAGAAAACGGAAGTTAATAAACCAAAATGTCGTCTTTTACGTAATTAAAAGATATAGGCCGGTTTATAAGGACAGCTACTAGGCAAGTTATAAAATTTTAAGTTTTTGGTTTTCTTTTGAGCTTGTTTTTCCATTCTTTTGGACTTGTTTGTCGAACGCATTTGTGGAAATTTAATTCTTTCTCTTTTCTCTTTCTTTTTTTCTCGCTTTCTTTCTTTTTCTTTCTCTCTGTCTTTCTCTTTCCCTCGTTTTCTCGCTCGCTTTTCCTTTCTTTCTTTTATTTTTTATTTTTGGGCATCTTTTACAAATATATATTTAAAAACTTTTTAGGTAAAACATGCAGAACATGCTGATGATTTATGAAGTGTTTTCAGGAGGTTTTTCAAACCCAGACTAAATGTAAAAACATGCCCCTGTATTATAACGTACATGAGTATAACCCGGACTGGGACAAATATCCATGCAGGTGTAGCTGGTCTCTCTTTCCCAATTTCTCCCTTGTTAATGGTAATCATTGTAAAAAGGACCGGAAGTCAAACAACTTTATAGGAAAGTTCATAGAATCCTTGTATTGGGTTTGGGGGGGGGATCTTTCTCCAAAACAAAAGTGAAAAATAACCGTTTGAAAGACAAAAACATGGATTTCGAATCTCAAACATTTTCCTCATTTTTACTTCATAAATAGGGTCCTTCATTTTGTTTTATTATTATTGACTATTACTTAATTTGCTTATTTTTTAAATCACATTGTTTATTGTAAATCTATGATGAGCTCCGCGTGCGTGCCAGGTAATGAGTTGCCTAAACGTTTCTTGTCATCTACACTGTAAACTAATTAGATGTCTTGTCCCGTCTTCAACAATACAGAATTCAAAGAAACAAAGAAAACACCATAAGCCACAAATGTGTCTTCCATTAGTCATACCGAGTTAAAAATTGGCTTCAAATACACGTCTTATAAGCGGTGGGATTTTGAGGGTTTCAACTTTTTATGGGCGAAAAATTACGCGTTCTCCCTTCGCTTCCGTTCAAAAATTTCTCACCCCCCTGAGCTTCCCTGATTTTATGAAATGTATCCATTTAAAGTTCATGTTCCTCCCTCTCCCTGTTGAAACTTTCATACCCCCTCTCGCTTACGGTTTTTGTTTTCGTATTCCCCGTATAGCCTTCAACTCCTCCATTCCCCCTGGCGTAAATAACGACCCTTCCTTTCGAAACGGAAGAGGCTTGGATTTTGGTCGGGTACCCTTGCTCGTTCCAAAAAAAGAGGGACTAGCTGCAAATGCGGGACTACCGCTAGGGGTATCAAATTCACAATAATCAAGTTCTAGTCCCGCTAGGGGTATCAAATTCAGTTGTGATTGTGACTGGTTCAATGGTACAAATAGGAAAAATCAACCTAAACATATCAGCAAAATAACCCTGAGTGTGTAATATTTCTTGCAGTAGCACAAGTGTCATTTTTCTTGTATATTGGATATTTTAAAGGTATATCTTTTATTCACATATTTAGAACAGGTCCCGCAAGGGGTATAATTTCACTGCAAATTGGTCCCGTTAGGGGTATATTTTCACTGAAAACCCGCCAAAATCTGGTCCTGTTAGGGGTATATTTTTGCTGAAAATTGGTCCCGTTAGGGGTCACTTTCAGAACCCCTGGAACGAGCATGGGTACCCAACAAACCCCTGAGAACCCTCCCCGGGTATGACCGTCTTCTGCACTGTTAAAAATGTTCTTAAAAAGACGGCGTTTTAAGCTGTTTTAACTGTCAGCCAGGACTCAAAACGTGCAAATAACTGTAAAGGCACTCGAAACGTGCAAATACCTGTAAAAAAACGTTGTTTTAACTGTTGTGAGTCCCAGCTGCCAGTCAAAACCCTGTTATTTTAATGAACATTTTTAACAGTGTGTATACCCGTGTAGAGAAACGTGATTTTTGCCTAACAAGACACTGTCATGTCTCAAACCTGGTTTCCAAGAGTGTCTATTGATACCAGTGTTATGCAAATTCTCTTCTTTGTTTCTTTCCCCTTAGCTCCCCTTCCTTTTACTGTTTCATTTCTTCCCAATTTTCTTCCTGTCTCGCTTTGTTGATTCCTTTAGCTCTTTATCACCTTCAGGGATAGGTGTGCGTCATCGCCCAAATTCATCGCGTACAGCCCTTGAATCGCGCATGATGAGTTTAGCGACGTGCATTCTCTTAAGCGTGCTGCGTGGCGCTTTGCAAACGGTTCAAAAATAACAAGCGAAATTCTCATGCCTCACTGCGTGCTCAAAACGCGCAGGCACGGGCCCTTCTAGCGCCTTCGGCACTATAAGATTTCTGTGAGATTAACGACCTACAATCTCAGTCAAAAGTGTTGGAACACTTTTATTGACATACTTAAGAATGCCCCCTCTCCCCCCCCTTGTCAATGTTGAATCCTGAAATTTTGTTCCTGCCACCCAACAAGAACCCAACATTGATTGGTGGGGATAGGGAGTGGTGTATGGATAGAGAATGCTCCAAGCCTCTCAATGCAAATTGATATGATTTCCTATATATCTCTTTAAGAGAAATATGGCAAATAATCGGGGTTAAAGAGCAGCCGTGTTCCAACACATTTTAACCGAGATTGTAGCTAGTGTAAATATGTTAAATCAATACCATAGATAGCAATTAGGTATAGGGATTATAAGCTAATTAAGGATTATGTCTTGAACAAAGGACATGACAAAATCTGACATCAGAGGAACATAAATGCCATCTTTCAAATTAAGAGGATAGCAAGGCCACACTGAGCATAACAGGTAGAAGGATGCTGTATATTAATGAGTCAGTATCCTCTATGTATTACATTAATAAAAAGGACATAACACAGCGATTTATGCTATTTTTTGACATATATGTCCATTATCTATTGCCAGTTTTCTTAGAGAAGCATTAACTATTCTTTCAGCTTCGATATCACATTTAGTTTTTTATTTATTCCTGTAATATGATTAATTTCAAATATAAAATGAATCATTTGATTAGCTTTTACTTTCTGAATTTATTTCATTTGTAACACGCTTCCTCCATGTGAGCCACAGAACACACACCTTTCATGAAGGTCACCACAATTATGTAAGAGGACACAAAATATTATCTCAATAACCCCTGTGCGTAATGTTGTGCAGAGTGAAGTCAGTCTTTTCAGCATGATTTGCTTATGTGCAACATCACACAAAAAGGATATTAGAGATGAGATTTGGGTGTGTTCAAGAATTTGAAGACAAAGGTCATCTAGAGGTCATTCTGTCTTAAATGTCTCTTTTTGCACAGGACTGGATGAACATTTACCAAAGCTGCTTGAATAATACTTAAGGAGTTGGTCATATGGGTCTCAGACATTGAGGTCACAAAGGTTATATTGGGGTCACATGTCGCAGTTTAGGAATACTTCTTTTGCACACAGGCGGTGGCGGCCAAGCCTCATTAATTATAGCATTTCACCAAAAATTCAAAAAAATTACAGCAATACGGAGTGCAAACCACAAACCAATTTGGGTGCTTTGATGTGGGTCGGTCATGGATGTTCACATTTTTAGATGGGTTATATATTGAAGTTGCTCAGAATAAGTTCAGACATTAAAGTGACAGGAGGAGATTTTTTGAGGATACAAATTTCTCTCAATTTTCCCTGGATCGGTCGTAGACCACCTACCGAGAACGTTTCGAAGGTTTATTGAACAAACAAGTACAAAAGAAACCGCAAACCTTGTTTTGAACTTGCCTGCTATCGCAATCGTTCCCATAGAAAGCCATACTTTGACTTTTTGTCGTGCACGACAGAAAGTACTAAATCATCATCTTATTACATAAAGACGGCGTATTCGGCTAATTTACTTCAGGTGTGATCTAATTCATTGGTAAGCATTCCAAATTTCTTTTTGGAAATCTCCTCATGTCTCTTTAAAGGTGCAACAAGAGATTTTGAAGCCACCCAAATATTGTGTCATAGAAGCCATTTCATATAGAATAAACGCTCAATAGATTTCTTAACATGTATTTGCCTACAGAAATGTCTTAAGATAAAAAGGTGATTTTGATTTGCTATATTTCAATATAAAACGGAGGCTGAATTTCGTATTTGCTCCTATAGAAAATTAGAAATTTCACAATTTTTGTACCAAAGAAACATTTTTCAGCTTAATCATTTCAGATGGGGATATTTTTTATGGAAAGCTTTACATCAGGGCAAAAAACAGTACTTTAGATTTTTTTAGGGACACCTGATATGTGAAATCTCTCGTTGCACCTTTAAGGGCAGAGGTCATTGTATATATAGATGGATATTCAAAAAGTCATTAAAAGCAAATTTGACACTGCTTTTGTAACAGCCATATACAACTGCTGTGTGAGATCTGCACCACGGGTGTTCTGGTCTTTGGACATAGCATGGGAAATTGATATATTTGCCATAACTTCAGCAACATTTAGCAGTTCGGATGTACTGCCGAATACGGCAATGTTGCCGTGGCCAGCAATGTGTTGCCCAATCCGGCAGTGCTGTTTCCCACAATGCATTGCAAGCGCAGTAAATTAAAAGTGGTAAGTTAATCTAATATTGGGATTTTTAGATATAGAAAGTGAGTGTAAACGAAGTATTTCGTCAAATAATGTTTAAGTACGAATAAAAAATATATTTTGTGATATAAAAATGATTTCAACCCAAAATTTCAATAAAAACTATTTAAAGGGGCATTTCGTGATCCACAGACTCGTCCCCCCGACTTACCTAAAAATGTTGAGATTTTTATATCAACTGCCAATCTTACGTGCAAATCCAGTCGCATCTGTAAGAAATTCACAATTTTGTATTTTTTGTCTGTAAACGGACAGAAATTACTGCACAGTAGCCTATGGGACGAAACTAGCAATTGCTCATAACACAAAACCGCAAAATCAGGTTCAGCTCAAATTTTGAGAATAAGCTTTTCTCAAGGATATCCAGTGATTCAATGAATAAAACAGAAGGTGCTGAAATCACGAAATGCACCTTTAATTTTGAAATTTTAACCCAACCCCAAGGTGAATTTTTTTTCCTGGGTGAAGATTTGGCAACGTAACATACATTATCATGGGTAAAATAGGGACTTTCCCCTGAAGAACATAAAGGCCCCATGCAATAGAATCGTTTAAGATTTCCAAATTCTGCAGGGATACTTGTTTTTATGTTGCCGGAACTGGCAATATACTGCCGGCTACAGCAACACTGCCAGATCCGGTAGTCGGCCCAAACTGTAAGCACAAAGTGACTGCAAAATTTATCCAATGATTGCAATAATTTTCATAACATAAAAAGAACAAGTTTATTTCTCAACCAATGTCACAATTATTCATCATTTTAGCATTTTCATAACTGAGATGAATTTTAGTTTAAACTAATGTCCCCCTCCCATTATTATAGATAGACATAGGTACATTCATGTGATTTAGAGGATACAATCTATTAGTGATTCAAGTACATGACTGTAATCATAAGCATTGTGATGTAATATGCTGATGGCTTCTGTTACCTATCAAACCTGTGGCATATGACAGACTTGTATTTTCATCTTAATTGGTTAGTTTTTGTAAATTGATCATAGAAGCGCAAGGGAAGGTCAGTTATATAACATGGAATAAAAGGGATTATTTTTAGATGTGACCATAGGCGGAGTTCTCCCATGCAGGGGTGTTCCCAGACCATTTTTAATGAGGGTATTGAGTCTGTGTTGCCAACAAAACTGTCCATTTGCCGACACAATTTCAAAAAAATTTGCCTCACTATGTTTGCCTGATAAGTTTACCCGGCGAGTGTAGTGAATTTGTGTTGGCAAATGAACAGTTTTGCCAGCAACACTTTTACCGTTGGTTCAAAAATATTGTTAAATATTTTATTTCATTATAATATTCGACTACACCTATTTTACATTAATGCCTACAATTTAATATTTTGCTGACAGAATTATGTAAATGGGTGGGTGTCCCCTAGGGGTTCCCCTGCTTCCAATTCCATGCAAAAATAAGGGTCATTGGAGTTTTATTAACTACTTATAATTGATGAATGTGCATAGTCAGCCGTTACGCTGAAAAACTGGAACTTAATTTTTGCAACCTTGCATCATTAAAAATAGTAACAGAGCAACTGGGATCCGTCATCTGTCACATGACAAATTCACTGGATCAGTGCTCATAATATTGGTTTTAGGATGCGTATTTTAAAAATTAGTTCCGGTTTTAAATTGACTTCTAAGTTGCTCAGATTTCCCTAATGCATATTTCTGATTGGTATTGGGCCTACAAATGACAAGATAGGAACTGCCACCACCCAGTAATAAAATGGAACAATTCACTGAGTGCAATGACAGATGCATGCACATGTCATAAAACACCGTGACAACCACGTATTACCTAAAAATAAGCAAGTTTGTAGTGCCTGATATCCAGTTTAAATCTTGATTTAGACCAAGCAGGGAATAATGACATTGTGTTTATTTTCACATATATTGAAGATCATAATTATTACACCCAATAGTTGTTAGAATTGAGTACAGAATTTGCTGTTTAACTTATCGTTAATTTATCCTTCCATTAGTCATACATTATTACAGGAAATAGAGCAGTTTAAAAATGCCCTTGTAAAGTGTGAAGAATTCATCTACCACTTCATTACCTAGAATTCTTCAAGCTTTTTCAGTTCGTGGCTTTGCGCACTTTGAATATATTCAGAGAAATATCATGTGAGCGGCTTTCTGTTATTAGCCAATCAAAGACAAATATGCAAATGGAGGTACTAAATAGTACATGTGGTGATGACAGACGACATGCATCATGTGAGTGTCCATTACTACCCACATAATAAGTTTCATGTAATGGTCTTCGCACGGGCTGAGCATAAAGGAACAGACATCCATTCATTCCATACATACATCACCCATACAATCCATCCAGACAGGGGGTAAAATCATAGGAGGGGTTAAATCATCACTGGGGGGGGGGGGCGAACCAGTACAAAATGAACTATTTTGTTTTAACCCAAACCCCTAAATTTGTGCAAAAACCCTGTTTTTCCTAATTGTGAAATCTCAGGGGCGGCCGCCGCCTCCCTGCCGCACCCCCCTGGCGCTGCCCCTGCATCCAGAGAGCATGATGACAGAAATCTAAGTGAACCTGGCAGCAATAGCAAATCCACTGAGCGGATTGGTTGTACAATGGTTTAGGCTCATTCTTCATCAATATTGTGATCACGTGGACCAAGTATTTCAGAATGTTTGTTGTGAATGAGTTTGGACAATCAATGTAGTACCATTCAGTTCTTACAAAAATCTGTATCATAGCACTGGAAATGTTATTCACACAATTTTTGAAATAAAAGGGAAAGGCCAACAAACATTTCTAACCTTGATTGTTTTTTGCTTGTAATTTATTAGCTGGTGATATCGAATATTAACAGAAGATGGACACAGGCCCTGTGTTTTTTGTTCATAACTGGAATTATTTTATCCTCTTTCTGGAGGGTCATTTTGGTCTAATTGAGTTTGTCAAACATACACATTTCTAATATTGATTTAAGTACAATAATATTTTGTTTGATTTCATACAGACAATCCATCAGCCCAGTCCTGATTGCTATGAAGGAAGCTAATCTGAACCTAGCCAATGGTAGCCAACGTTACAGCTCCACAGGGCTCAAAGTTGTCATGTTGGTGAGTAATTGTCTTCTAGAACAACAGTGGCGTAACCAAGGGGGTAGAGCTGCCCCCCGTGGGAAATCTTTCCCCATCCCCCCCCTTTCCCCTCCCGTGGAATTAGTGATTTCCTGCATACAAGCCAAGTTTTACAGTAAAAACAACATGCCTATACAGTACTAAAAAACTTCAATTAAGCTTGCCCCACTGAAAATATATGTGATCCCCTTTTTTCCTTGGCAAAAAGAAGCTGGTTACACCACTGTAGACCACAGGTTTAACAATCACTTCTATTTGAACATGATTACTGTCCTGGGGGCCGCGGGTTCCCCAAACAATGTGTGTAACCCTATGTTGTAAACTAACTCATGCATGACCCTACATCCAGACCTTTCCATACCAGTTACGCAGTGCTTTGGACAAAGTGTACACTCAGGCATGACATAGTATGCAGGTAGATTTACCGACTGAGTTCGGGAACGGACCCTGCACCTTACAATAGGCTTCATTATGTAGTACGCAATCACCACATATTAAAAAAGCGAACGCCAACAGGCAAACTTTACGATGATGTTATGCGTCTTTGACTCCTTCCAGGCCTGTGTTAATTATAAAGGCCGACTCAGAGATTTCCCGATGAGCGGCGCCCTCAATTTTAAAACAAATTGTGTTTTTGCATGTACATAATGCTTGTCTATATTACTAACACTGTTGTGAATAGATAAGCTCAAAGCGAAGTCATTCTATAAGGGAAAATCACATATTGATTAAAAAAGTTCCGGATCTGGAAATTTTGTCCTACACAGTATCCTATGGCGGGGGGGGGGGGGTGGGGGTTGGGGTTTTGGGGGGGGGCACTGTTTATATAAAAATAAGTGGTTTAATGACCATCAAAACGAAAAATCCGATTCATTCAAACTTTGGATTGAGCATTCTAGGTGGAATACCTTTAGTTCTAGGGGTGACTATTTTAAATTAATATATTAAAAAATTATATGTTTGAAATCTCTGAGTCAGCTTTAAATGAACGGAAAAGGCTGCAGATTACTTAATAAAGGAAAATTGTGAATTGGACAAATTCAGATAATTGATGAATTGTAGAAATTGTTTTGCGGTCAGTTAGACAACTTTGAAATACTTAAGAAATATTGTATGTGGCCAGGAAGTAAAAAATTGGTGACTCGGTGCTACTTCAAAGTTGTGTTTTGAAATTTGTTATATGAAAAAAAAAATGTTCTTTGTTTTTTCAAATTATACCTATGGGTCATTCCATGCCAATTCAACAAATCGAGTACACCATCACCTCATGGATTTCTTTCTTTTTTGGTGTGTTTGATTGAAAGATTACATGAGGGGGGTCACTCAAAAAACATGTAATGGTTTTGGTGGGCCAGTCAGGTTAAATGGACTTTACTTTTTGCGACAGATTATATCTCTGCCACGGGAGCTGATATAAGTAAAGATTGTACACAAGGGTAGTATTTATGATTAGCTATCACCAGCACACATTTGGAGTTATATCACCTTTTCTTTTACTATGGTCCCCTGGATGTATGGTCCATGTGGTTTTGAGCCAATTTTACCTGTAATTTTAAAATTGGGGAAATTTTTAATTTTTGCATTTTTTTCTGTTCACATATTTGCAATCTGCAGCAAAAGGTTAACCAGGGAATGCCAAGTATTTGAAGGATCTGAGGGGTGTAGTCTTTACGATGGCCCTTGAATATTGAATTTCACACCGGTACATGTTTTTGAGGTGACCCCCCTCACATTTTGAAATTATGTAGTGGAAGAAAACGAAAAGAGGTACAGAGCTCAAATTTAAAGGATTTCAGTTCTCATGAATATCTTTCAATACCCAAAAAGAAAGAAATCCATGAGGTGATGGTTGTACTCGTTGGGCATTCGAATGACACCTATATGATCATGTGTGTTCCTGTATGTTGCAACGACCTCTACTTATTGCAATCTGTTCAGTGGTATCTAAAGTTTTAACATTTCACATGTAAATCTTATGGGCTGCTGCAAACTGTCAGTCATTAATGTGGATGAAGTATAATTTGTTTGTTCGTTCGTTCATGCAAGTCCAAAACACAGTGGGAAGAGACCGTCTTAACCAGCTGATAGTTTCATCATCCCGGTTAATCAGGCCTGGCATTTCCTCTGGGGGACTTGTAGACCTAACAGTCATCTATTATGGGTAATGGTTGTGGCTCTCCACAGTCGCACGTTTGGTGAAAGTTCTACTCGATCTTGTGAAGGGGTTCTTGTACGACCAACGCCCAGTCTGAGTCTGTTGAGGTTGGACCCATGCTTCCTATCAAGGTCACAGCCTTTGCGCTTGCACTTAGATGGGCTGTCCACATGATTTATGGTTCAAATTGAGGATGACCAGTGCTCATACCATTCGTTCTTGATCCAGGATGACATTATTAGGGATACTGTGACTGCAGTGTCAGGGATTGGGTAGCAAAAGTGATTCCGCATTGGCACATTCTTGATCCTCAAAGGGTGTGGTGGGGGGATTAGGCTACCAGGTTCATCACAGTTCTTGGCGAGCTTGATCGTCTGAAGGTTCCTCCTAAGGTTTGCAGAGCTATGCCAGAACAGAACAGAATTGGAGATTTCATACGCAGGTGTCGCCAACAGTCTCATTGCATCATTCAGAACCACATCAATCTTGTGTGAATGCACTGTGACTCCCATTACTGGTGCAGAGTTATTCAGCAGTGGAGTTATGCCAAGGCATCAGTGTTCGTGTATTGTAATGAATTAATTGAAATGGCCAAAAGATGGTGCTGCTGCGTTATTATGAACATCTGTAACATTGTGGACAAAGACCATAGTGTCACTGGAGGGGGTGAGGGAGAGTGTCTCACTCCCACATTAACATGGAAGCCTGACAGTGTGTGTTAAAATGCATTTTCTAATGCAAAGTTGATAACGTCAATTTAAATTTAAGTTGGATATTTTTTTTTTTTTTTTTTTTTTTTTTTTCAGTTTCAAAAATTAAGATGTTGATTGATTCCGAAGGTGGTTGTTTTATTGGTTTTTGTGATAAATCTAGGAAATGTGGGTTTTCATATTGTCGATAGGAAAACTATTAAATTCTTATGCCAAATCGAAAATGGGTGAGGGTATATTGGTCATTCACTTGTTAAACAGTAAGAGACAATATCTTCCTCATGTAGGATGTTGGCTAGGTAAAGACAAAGCTAAACATTCAAAGTCCCAAGAGTCCCCCCCTGATGGTACTTCCCTGGCAATGCTAACGCTTTTCATATTGTTTTTAGACAAAAACAATTTTCTTTCATAGGGTCTTCTTGAACTCAATGAAGTTGCGGCGCATGGGGGCAATTTTCACATAAAAAGCACAATTTTAGGTTTAACAATGCAAGATTGGTCAAAAGGTATTCATCTCTCAACTGAAGCAGTTTCTGTTTACTGAATTTTCTTTACATTATTAATAGGTTATAGAATTTGTTCCTTTCGTAGTTTATAAAAGGACAAGAAGTAAGTGTCATCACATTATTTTAAAGCAGGGGTAGCATTACGGCTTACTGTATTTTTCAAAACGAATGAAACGCCCCACTTGGATTACACGCTTTATTCAGTCTGCATGACTAAAGTGCCATAGCGGAAATAAAGCGGTATTGTAATCCATGGGCGTTCTGTTTGCTTTCGTTTTGCAAAATACAGACAGAGTAAAGCCTAAGCATACCTCCCGCTCCGAAATTTGTCATTCATTGATAATCTGTTAGAATCGGGTATCAGGAAGTAAGAAGCAGTCAAAGTAATTTTGACATGGGTCGAATCAGACCATCGACCTAATAGAGAGAAGGACAAACAACGCGAAAACCACCATTAACTAATTCGATTACCCATTCATCTTGACGAAAGCCAGGCAGCGAGTGTATTCATATGCATACACCGAGACCGTTTGTGATCTATATCTCTTTGCAGCGGTCGATAGGTCGATGCCGTTGGCAGTGACTATGGGAAAAGCTGTCCACCAAAACTTTGTAATGTGACCGGATGTTGTGACCCCTGACTGTAGGGGTTTTGGAACGTGCCATAGTACATTCAATTTTATCTTTTTTGGCAAGTTGTTAACACCAAAAGGGATGAAATTTTTTTTACAGAAACCATACCGGAAAAACCCCTTCAAAATCCGTAATCCTTTGTGGAGCACCGACTGCAGAAAATAGCTTGCATTTTGGGTGATTTGGACCTTGAATGTTAAAAATCTTGTGAAAATAATATGAAAAACTGTTCCGATCACTTCAGACTCTTGAGAAGAAAACGGTGTTAGAAAGTTCCATGTACCTTGTAACAAGGTTTATAACTTTATGAACTGGTGCCCAGCGCGACCAACACGTGGGGCGCCCAATACGTGTATGGTAACTCGAAAAACCCACAAAAATTGTAATATTTTCACTTCCGGTTATGGTGAATTTGTTTACCGCTGTGGCTTGTTTTGATAGCGATTACCATGTCGAAACTGATTCCAATGTCAGTTCATCTGAAAGATGAATGTGAGAAGTCATACTTTATACCTAATTAATGTATAAATTATAATTAATTAACCCTCGTCTGCCAAAGGGGGGGGGGAAGTTGTTACCGCTCTCTTCTTTCTTTTCGCCCAACCAAAACCCGAGTGTCAAATGAGGTTAATGTACTACCAATTGACATTTTATGCTCCGTTACTGTCCCCCCCCCATTAAAAAATACCGGGGTATAGCAAAGTTAAAGGGTGATCCAAAAGTGACGGATAGGGTGTGGCAATCACCCCCACCATAGGCGTAATCCGGGGGGATGGGGTGGATATATCCCCCCAATATTTTGTGATTTCTGATGAGGGGGGAGGTCAATACGATCATCCCCCCCCCCCAATGTTGATACCCTCACATGTTTTTGGACCCAAAATAACCTATATTTTACAATAAGTTTAAAAAATGGTAAATTTCTGCGCGCTTTGCCCGCATTTTGTTCAAATTACAATTATATTTAATGATTTAGCTTCTAAATGGCAATTTTTTTAGCGCGCTTCCGCGACCACATGTGCTAGTATGGATCTTTCAGCAAACCCCATTTCATCCATAAATTTTCATCAACCCCATCCCCCCAATGTCAAAAAGAAATTTACGCCACTGCCCCCCCCCCTTTCAGGATGGGAAATACCAACACGCCTAGTACGACACAGGAAATCACAGACATTTGATTTTTTGGCAATAGATAGCAGGTCTCCTCTTTCCTTTGATACCCAAAACAAATCCAACATACTAACATGTCAAATGACGTCATAATGTCTCTACATATGGACATGTTTTAAGTGCTCGATATTATTTTTGAGCCATTACATTTTAAAAAGTATCAATGTTCTTCCTACATGCAGTAATTTTTAACTTTATCCCGCTATGACGTCATGTGATGTCCATCGTTATTTTTCTACATATTTTGATACCATGGAACGAGTAAAGTTTAATAAATTCTAATCTATACTGTACCAAATTTATAGGATGGATTCAATAAAGAAAATTCCAGCGCAGGTCAGTCAGAGCCCTCCTGCTGAGATGGTGATTATCCTTATCTTACGCCGGTAAATGGGGATTTAATAACAAAAGGCGGCAATGTGATAGGGTCTTTGAAACTAGTGTGTTGTTGGTCCTTCCCTCTATTACGTCCATGATCAGACTAATGTTGTGTAATCACGTTGCATGTTTGTCCTGTTTCCTTCTTTACTTGCCAAGTCCAGTAAACATAAAATCTGATTTCATTTCATAGTTCTCATTTATTTAGTGTACTCTGACAAGTAGATAACCTACCATGGGAAATGACATCCATTTAACTATCTCATTTTTCCCATTCTTCTGAATTGTCTTTTCACTAATCAACATTTTGACACTTTTACCACCTCATATTGTATTTTAATATGGAACTTGTTGTTTTCTGTCACTGTAAGCCAGTTCTAAATGACTTCCTGATCTAGTTCCTTCCGTCGGAAATACCGACATAATTCTTTACATGTTTTTGGCACCGACTCAGAGTGTCTTCAGAGTGCCTTCATTGTATTTGTAAAGAACCTATTTTCATGGCTTAGCTCCAGGTGGTCAATCAAATATAGTTTGGTTGCATGTATTCAAAAATTCTCATTGTTATAACATTAACAATGATATTAATAATTCTGTGTTTGTAGCTAAAAGAAAACATTTTGGGTGTGTGCATCATGCAAGGCTGAATCAAAATATGATCGATTGAAAAGCAGGTATGAATTCAAAATTTGTCTGTCTGTCCACCGGTCTGTTTGTTCATGCACCCATCCTCCCACTTAACCACCAACCTATCCATTCATTTTTACAGCCATTTCTCCCTCTCCTCCTGGCCTCTCCTCCCCTTGCTCCCCTCCTTCCCCTCCTTTCCCTCCCTCCCTCCCTCCCTCCCTGTCGTATCTATCTTAAGGGTGCATATCTCATCGTCATCATTTGGACATACAATGCATGCTCTTTTAACAAAGACATACACCACCAAAAACACTGGTCATCACCTTTTATGTGTAAAGGTGCATGGAAAATCATCATTTGGTGGCCCTTGTAATATGTATTTAATCTATATACTTGCCTTTGTTGGCGAAAATTGCACATCTCAGATCGGAAGGCCATTTTGTGGGTAGAACTGGCTCACTCGATTCTACCCCGAGACTAAGGGAGATTAGTCTAAATGCCTATAATAAATAAATGGTTCCTCAATCTATTTTAAAAACCAAAAATTGTGAAGTAGGGCTGTGCAAGATTTTTAGTGGTGTGCCTTAAAAGTAGCTTAAAGTAGAGTAGCTTAAAAGTGAAGGATAAGTTTGTAGAATTGACATAAGTTATTTTTCCAAGTTAAAAATTGACAGAAAAGGACAAACTAAACAGCAGTGTTTAAAGTTATGAATCCCCATTCAATTACATGTTGTAGTAAGTATCCATGTGTATCCATGTGGACAGTAAAGACTGAAGTTTATGATTTTGTCCTTATTAGACTGCTTTTGGTCTTATCACTTGTAGAGTATAATAGGATACCTGTACTTGTTAGACATGAAAAAATCTGATTTTTGATATTTTTTTTATGTACTGATTTAGCAAATCACAGATAGTGCCTTTAAATGAAACAGCAAGTTTCAAATAAGTAGACAATTTATATTTCAAGAAATATTGAGCATTTCTTTGAACAAACGATGGGAGCCTGGATTGCTTTAAAGATAATTTCAAGTTCATTGAACAAGAGATGTTTTGAAATAATTTTAGAGAATTGTTTGATGATAAGTAAGATCAAAGCATCCCTCGGAGTTGCAGTTAACTTGATAGATGGCAACGGATGTGTACTGTTGTGTTTGGTCAGGCATGTGCACTAGAAAACCCTGCTTGCCCCCTCCTCACCCTCCATTGGATCTGAGCAGACTATATAGTTGATATTATTCTCACCATACAGGAAGGATTCCCACTGAAAAGGAATTACATATTTTTGCCAATTTGTCTCCTTGGGGAGGCTTATGGGCTAGGTTAAAGTTTCAACTTGTATATCCTGAAATGTGTGATACAACCAAGGCTTTTTATTAGCAGACACTGCCCTTAAGATTTATTTAAGCTACTTGGTTGAAATTTGAATTCCCTTATGTAAAATATATCTAGGGCGAGGCCTTTAAAACTTACAGGTTTAGGAAGAACTGGCAAATTGTATTTAAGAATTGTGATTGATGCCTTCTACAAATGCAGTTAATACACACAAAATGGATAGTTTCATCTTTTGTGTCAGAAAATTTTCCTTAATATTACAAAAGTGATTTTTGTTTCCCATGGATTTTGACAAGATATCAAACTCTTGGAGTGTGTAAAAAGTGCTCATGGCAGTATTGTAATGACCTAGGACTCATTTTTACTTGCTATGGCTCAACTAAATTTTAGTATTTTACCCTTCAAGATATAATGTGACTCAACTTGACTCAACTGAATGAACACAATACCTGGGAATAGTTATCAAAATTGTGACTTGTGACTCAATTGGAGTGACTTGTTACCACTCAGACTCACAGATCTGTATCAAATTGAATCATCTCAAACATAGTTTTGATAATTCACTGTGTCCGTGGTTGCAGTGGTGTGAGCATTATATAAAAACAGTCCAATCAATTGGACCAGTAGGCTTATGAACTTGAAGTTAAAGGTGTAACAAGAGATTTCACATATCGGGGTCCTTAACAAAAAATGAAGCTCTGATTTTTGCACTATGTAAATCTTCCATTGAAACATCCCCACTGAGAGGATTAAGCTGAGACTTAGTTCTTTTGTACAAAACAATAACACATTAACCCATCACAGACCACGTAGCGTTGATTGACCAACCTGACATATGCACAATTGGCACCAATTCATGTCGCTGACTGTATATACAAACCCTTTGCATTCGTTGGAATAATACTTGAGTCACTACTACCACCCATATAGCAATCTCATAAAATTTGGGACATTGGGTTCAGGCAGAAGTTTGCCTTTGTAGTTCGGAATAATATCAAATAAGCTTGTTAATATGCAGATTTAGCAATGGCCGATTGCATGGTATACTTGCAATCCACGCACTAAGACCACATACCCATGACCAATGAAATTACAAATCGTACAATTTAATGATCGGGAGGCTAAAGAGGTGAAATCTTAAATCATTAATTGCTGGGCCATTTTGTTTGGAGTCAACTTAATGATCATATAGCCAGTCAAAATAGAAGGAATGCTGCCCTTACCCAACACTAATTGCAACAGAATCAATTCCAACAGAATTGTATTGAGAATACTTTAAAAACAACATATCAAAAGTATACTAAAATCACAAGGAGTGGAACATATATTTTAAGGGGGTAAGGTTTATACAGGGGTCAAAATATGAACAAGTATCAAAACGCGTCGGTTTGAAAAGTTATTATGCCAAAAAGTGTTCGTTACATTTCCAGTCTCATTTCCAGGATTAAAAAAAAAAGTATAGTTTGCAATATCTGAGGTTGTACTTCAATATTATGAGTCCAAAATAGGTCCAAAATAGGTCCAAAATAGGTGGTAATGTTCGATATATCGGTGTATAAAAATGGTGTCAACTGTTGTTCTAAGGGTACAAGAACCCGAAAAATTATATGGTTCACAATCTATAATATTAGTTGACAATGGAATGCAAATGTGACTGGGGTACAGGGTCTATGGGAGGTCACTAGTCATAGCTCGGTATAATTCTTGCACAATTGGCACCAGATGGGGTGCTCGCCCACTTACCTAAGATGACAGCCACTTGCCCTGTGACCTACTATGGCAGAGTATGCCTGCCCTGTATGGGAAAGATCAACCCATGCAAGAAGTTGATCCAGCGTTAAATGCCTCCTGCCGGCTTATCACAGGATGCCTCCGCCAAACAACAACGGGAAACTTGACATCCTAGCAGGAAATTGCTCCACCAGACATCGTCGTAGCGAGCATGCAAGGCGTAGCTGCCAAGTATACAATGTGAAGCACCCTATGTCTGGACAGAATGGGGTTACTGCCTGCAACCGCCTTATAAATCTAATGAGAGTTTTTAAGCAAAGTCCAACCTCTTTCTTGGAAACACGTCTCTAAGGAGGTTAAAGAGAGGTTCGCCTTGGGGAAAGAAAAGACTTGCCATCAACCAAGTAACATTATCGGTATTGAACCTGGTGAGCATCTTCCCACCCTGGCGCTGATTCCTAATGGGCTGAATGGCTATGCCTCATAATGAGAAAGGAACCAGAGAACTGGCCGATTCTACGGTTTCCTGCCAGAAGTGGGGCTATCATGGAAGCAGATAAGGTCACTACCTACCTGTGGTTGTGGAACAGCACCAGACAATGGAAAACCTCTGGTTTGCCCAATGCTGGAGAAACAATGCACAAACAAGGACCTTTGCGGAAATTCAGTGATGAAGCAGCCAGACGTTTACCCAGTCTCTGGCTGGATCATAGTTGAGAACCACAGTTGTTTGGACACGATAAGAAGACGAAGAATCTTAAATAGAAAGTTCAAACAAGAATCTATTTACAGTTACTTATCTTAGTGGGACAATTTAAAACAGTTACAACAGTCGATCAAAATCGTACCATTCTATGAATTTTACCCAGGTGACCTTGAACTGTTATGAGCCTATTGTACTTTAAAACTATAACACATAGATAGGGCCAACTATACCTTTTTATAAACCTTAGGAGTAGTCTAGCACAATAAATTGGTACACTCCTTTAATCAATTCGGAAAACAATTTAATTTTTTACCCCTGTATACAAAACGGCTTCCCCATTATTTCTAATGTTCCACTAGGTTGATTGGTAGACTTTTAATATATTCTTTTGGACTATTTCAGAGTATTAACACCAAAATTGTTCTGTTGCAATTTCCTGTGTGGGGTCAAATCATACAATTATTGGACTAAATTAGTGGTTAGCAGAATCTCTTTCACAGCCTGCACCATGGGAATTGCACATAAACTATTTGAATTGCACCATGATCAGTATGTTGGAGCAAGCAAGATGTTGCTTTCTATCTTGCTTATTTTTGCTGAAAATTGTACATAGTCTACTGAAGAAGAAACGCCCCAAAACATACGTAGGGAAGGGAAGCTTTCCAATGGTTGGATTTCATGATGTCAGTTGTCTATTGTAAAATTTTGCTTTTTCTGTCTTTCAACAAGTATCAGTGCTTGAAACCTCTCTGAGTAACACTTTTTCAGTTCCTGGGGACTAGTGATAATTTCATAGTTAGGATCACCGTGGTGACAAAATTGAAAGCGGCCTTTTTGAAGTGTGATGAAACTGCTATAATCATTAGGTGGCTGCTGGGTTGCTGTGCTTTCAGATGGGCTAATTTTTATATGAAATGAAACATGTATTAAAAACAACAAATTTATGTTGATGTATTTCTTCTCCTTACATATAGAGTAGTTTATCTGTTACTGCCATGATTATTTAAATGGTTATGAAATAAGGAATTAATTATGATTTGTATTTGTTTCTCTGATTTGTGTCAGTTGTGGATGTGGGTGCATGTAGTATGTGAAAATGTATTCACTTTGCGTTGATGTAAATGTTTCTTATCGTTTTGGAAGACTTCATATGTACCCCTCTCATATATTACATGCAACATAAAAATGTTATTATTTAGATGTTTATTCAGTTTGTGATTCAAGCAAGACCAAAATTAAAATAAATTTTGTATCATGTAAATATATAACGGAGGGGGGTAATAGGGAAGTCTTTCCATCTTTTTTCTTTAAAGCGGCACTGGCACATTTTTCACAAAATATGAAATTTGTTCAATTTGCTCTCAAAACATTTTACACTAAAAAAGAAAAAATTAAAAGCCGATAGGGAAATTAATTAAGACGTTAAAGGACATCAGGAATTTGGTTGTAGGCTACTTTTAAGTTTTCCATAACTTAAACCCACAAATGGGATATTACATGAATAACTTGTGTACTCTGATATTAAAACCAAAAGTACAGACCGGAAAAACAGGGTGCAGGCAATGGGGAAAGATGCATTACCGCGGCATTTTCTTGTAGTTAAAACACCCATTTCGCCGTCTGCTGATTTAATGCGCCTGGCGACCTTAATTATAAAAATCGTTCTGTTACCCATAATGACGCTGATTTGGTCTTAATTTTGGGTGAGGGTTTTGTATATAAAAGCTCTTGTATTAAACCATGCAAAAATAGGATTGTGAAAAAATCTTGAGGGTGCAACTATTTTTCAAATGTGCAGTTGTCTCTTTTAATGTATACTCCCTGTCACAAAAAGCCCATCGAGACAGTATAGGACATTAGATACCGTAGTATTGCCATGCTTAAAGAGACACGGCACATTGAAAAATACGGCGCCCTCAAGATTTTTCAAAATCAATATTTTTTTTGCAAAAAAAAAAATTTGGGCAGAAGACCATTAAACCGTAAATTCGGGCCGACCTCTTTTCAGAATGTGGCCCTACGAGTGATCTCAGCAAGTCAAGGGAATTCATCAAATCACTGCGGCCCACGACTTACAAATTTTGCCCCTCTTTGGGACGTATTCGAAAACTTTTGCCCCACTCTGGATCGACCATGCCTCCCATTGGTACGCCACTGGGAGGAAATGGCGGTTTAACAAAAAGAAAACGCAAGCCCTTATGAATGTTTCTCATGGATGCACCCATGTCTTGACCATCGGTGACCTTTGGTGGTTTTTACCATATCAATGAGCGACGAGTGTATGATATTCAGCAATATACAGTTGTTGATTAAGTATGGAAAAACTTAGAATTAGCTACAAAATCTCTGGATGTCTTCAACCTCTTATTAAACGTCCTATAAGTTTTTTGAGTATGTTATTTTTAGTGTAAATGTATCTCTATTCTTCCAATGGCCTATGAATATCATTGAGAGCAAATTGAGGAAAGAAAACAATCATTATTTTGTTTAAAAATGTTGCCCAGAGTGCCACTTTAATGCATTCAGGCCCTTATAAATGTTCATGCTGTCATGCTGAGCAGAAGCTTTCTAGATAACCAGTTGGTGAAAACTTCTCACCCACTCTTCCATTTTAGCTGCGTAGTGTCGATGGTCGGAAAGGATTATAAAAGTTTGCTTCACTGCCAGAATCCCCCAATGTCACTACGGTATGCCCGGTAAGGATGTCAGATTTGGGAAGGAACAGGATTGAAAGCTGAAATTTCAGGAGACAATGACAAAAATTCGAAATCCACTCATATCAAATTGATACTTTCTTTCTGGGTAAAACTTTGGTTTATTGGCCATATATATACGTGATATGTCAGTATGACAAAATGGTCATCCCACACTAATAATGTCATGATGGGTTTATCTATAAGACCCGGATAGGGAGCGAAGTGCACCGGATCATTTTATTCCTCAGTCATTAGTGTGTAAACATATGCCAGTAAACTGTCATTCCACATTCAAAGTGGCTTGTGTGACCTATATTCCCAAAATCTGCAAATATTTATTTTTCTCTGATATAGGGTAAGTTCCTTGCAGTGTTTATGCTTATGTGAATCACAAATTAAAAAAAAAGCGCTACTTGATTTGGTAGTCTGAGCAATCAAATATTTTTTTTTAAAATTTAAAGTTTTTCTCCCTGGTATTTGCTAGAGCAAAGCAGGGAGCAAAGTTTGACTTGCACCAATATTACAAGACCCCCTGCCTGATAAAACAAAAATTAGGACAAGATCTCGCATCCTCCCTTTTTCCTCTTCCCCTCCCTTCTCTTCCCTTCTCTTTTTTCCTCCTTTTTCAAATAAGTGACTATTACTGTAGTCGTCCGATGATTAGTCCCATTACTCGAGAATCCCACTCCCTAAACTTGGAAAAAAAAGTCGAAAATGGGAAACATTCAGATGAAAGCACATGTAAACCATTTTGGAGAACCTTCTACAGCACGTATTTGGGAGAAAAGATTGGTATCTATTTTGTTTAAACATTGACGAAGATGGACAGTTATGCTAAAAGAGAAGATTTCAATAGCTTCCCACCATGCATTGCTTCCAAGGACGGTTTTTGTACAGGTACTGCATGATTGTGTGGTCGTTAGTAATGAAACATGGCTTAAATTACAGTCCTGATCACCAAACTTTGTATTTTAAGAGAGCGTTAAATCTCTAACGATCCACATGGCCACCTTTACAAAAAACTTCCAATGGAAGCAATGCATTGTGGGAAGCTACTGGTAACTTCTTCCGGGTTACTGCTTATTGTTTTCATTCACATAAAAAATTCAATCATTTTGCCGAAAATTGCCGAGTGTCCTGCCTCCGGGGGTCTTCCTGTATGGTGCCCGCCAATGAAGGCGTCATCAACTTGCAAAATTGGAAATCTGATTGGTTTTTGTGTAAATGTTTATCAGATAGTTGTTACACATGTAGCCACTAGGGTACACCTAGGCGTATCCCGTTGATGACAACCACTATACGCCCCCAGCGTTTCCTCATTGTCCCCGGCCACTACAACAGCAGTTTTCATGTATCGCTACAAACTCAAACAATAAACCACTCAACACCCTTCAAACTCATTTCCTTTCAAAATAGTGCTCCAAACAATTGACATAACATGATACAAACACCAGAATGCAGAGCAAATACCAATTAACATCACAACTAACCCCTCATCAAATCTAATAATAAGTAAAATACACTGGTCCAAAATATGGAATGCACTTAAGACAGCATCATAATTTCAAAAACCACTATCACTAGTGCTTTTAAACTTAATCTAAAATATGAAATGATTAATAAATAGTCAAATTAGTTTATATTTGTTATAAAATCTTTTTTCCTTTGACAATTTCTATGATAACTCGATAATTGAATACCTGCACATCCTTGTCATTCATCATTTCTTGTTTGGATCACTATGATCAATAGGTTCTTTTGGCCCCTATTCTTTTTTAAATAATTGTCAATTCTCATCTGGGTCTTGTCCTGTAATTGTGTGTCTTGTCTAATCTTGTCCGCGCCCTGTTTAGTAATCCAATATTAAGTGTAAACTCTGTATAGTGTAAGTGGGCCATGCTCACAGTCCATCTGACTTATTAAGGCCTCTCCTGCATTCTCATTTAATGTCTTTACTACATGAATTCGTGTTAAAAAACACCCTTTATCTTCTTATACTCTGTCATGATGTTATCATTATGTAATGTATTGGACTGAAGAAGATGCTATAAAACTTATTGTGAATTGTCAGACGGAATGTGTCAGCTTTTGTTAATACTATGAGGCCCCCCTGCTCCCGAAAATTAGCAGACACTACTACTCGTCTTCAATGAGGGTAACTTCTAATGATTTTGCCGCCATAGACTGTTCCATCGTGGGACAACAACTAGATTGGTCGGTTATAGCAACCATGTGTGCACCGATAATCGATTCCTACACCGTAGCACGTTAGTGATCATTGGTCTTTCAAGCCCATAAGGGAGATCAACAAACAAAAAAGCCAACATTGAACTCATAGTGAAGACTCGCAAAGGAGCACCCACGATGTTATTCATCAGAAGCGCAATCAGATGGTATTTAACCAAACACCGGACTTGACCTGGCTTGTAAGGGATTCCCCTGTTGATGAAATCACTATCTTTAGATTCTAGGTTAAAATGTTGTTTTGACCTCTCATCTCATTTTTACAGGAACAATTACCGAACATTCAGTTTTTTAATCATGAAACTTTACTCAATTTTTGTTGTAGGCCTATAGCTGAGACAAAAATCATATCTAGTCTATAAATATGAATTCTCACTGCCCACATTAAGTGTAGGCAGGCCTTTGCATGCGCGATAATGCGGTGCAGTAATTGCAAAGAAACATGCAATATACGCGGCGTTCTGTTACCGTTCTGGTACCGAGGAACGCTGCTCACGATAATCAGATAAATTAAAGGTGCATGTTCCGAATCGGCTTTTGGGACCCCCCTGATTTACCCGGAAGAGTATAATTTTGATATCGATGAAGGCCGTATTTTTCTTCTTTTCTCATTCGCGTCCTGAAATTTGAGCCCTTCACATCCATTTCGTTCCCAAGATATAAATAAAAAACGCCTGTTTAGTGGTTAACCATTAAAACCATCAAATTAGCACCGTATTGAATAGGGCTTTGCAACTGCATTATGCGTCTACCATCAAACCCGCAAGATTTTGTTTTACCACGGTACTGATGTGTTGTAAAATGTGCAAGGGCCAGGCTCTCATATTAAGTAGAAAACCCATACAGCATAATCGGAAAGAAACCATCACCTTATGTCTACATTTTGGACATACGAAAACACGAGAAATGAGTTCCTAAGGCTAACACTCTAACTTCAAATTATTTAGTGAATTTAGAATGTGTATTCTGGCTCTTTTTTGTACAGTTTCATTGGCATCTGATAGTAATCCCACCCCCACCCCCATTTCCGACTTTTTTCGCACTCAAAAACCAGTGGACTATCATGTCTACTTCCTACTCCCTCTATTATGTTTTTTTCTTCCTCCTCCATCCTTTCTTTTTCTTTTTCTTTTTGTTTTTTATGAATCAAATTTGTTAATTCATTTTGATTAGTAATAACCAGCTTAATAATTTGAATGTATAATACATGGTTGCATATATGCGACAATGAGTGGGTATTATGAATGTCTCATCAGCAATGTCATCTTTTCCAAATATAATGTATCACATAGATTTTGACACTCTCCAGCCACACTTGTCAGGAACTGTTAATATGTCTTGTACATCCCACAACTTTTGATGCTTCCTACATAAAACATGCTTTAGTAACATGCCAAAATGTCAGCACTCTTTCCGCGCTTCAAAATTCTTTGGTAAAATGTTGTACTTCATGCCCTTGACATATTGCACGTAGGCTCTAAAAATTGCAATGTAACCAGTGTTATCTGTGTGGTACGAGGGGCGATTGATAAGTTCTAAGCCTAAGGTAGAAAGAGATATGCTACAAAGTTCAAATTTACACTGTCTACAGTTTCATTCTTCAAATGAAAATTCCAGAAGTTTCATGTGTATATCTGTTCTATTTTTTAACTTGCAGGTAATCCAACATTGAGAGTTTTGCCGGACCTATTGAAGCAATTACGCGAGAAAATTAAAAAGTTGAGGAGTTGCTTTTTCCTCTTTGGAAAGAGATAGTAGTCAAACGGTGCCAAATCGGGTGAATAGGCTGGTAGCCATGGTAGCCGTGACTGCAATCCATCAGTGTGGCTTCAATCTGGTAGAACATCCAGCCTATTCACCTGATTTGGCACCGTCTGACTACTATCCCTTCCCAAAGATGAAAAAAGGAACTCCTCAAATTTTTAATTTTCTCACGTAATTGCTTCAATAGGTCCGGCAAAACTCTCAATGTTTGATTACCTGCAAGTTAAAAAATAGAACAGATATACACATGAAACTTCTGGAATTTTCATTTGAAGAATTAAACTGTAGACGGTGTAAATTTGAACTTTGTAGCATATCTCTTTCTACCTTAGGCTTAGAACTTATCAATCACCCCTCGTAATTAGCTACTTAGACAATGTGTTTGGTGAGGAAGCTAGATTCTTTGGAATTATTTTCACTCTTCAGTGATTAACCACTGAAACAACGAAAAAAGTGTGTACGTGTTTACAAATTAATGTGACGTGGATCTATCTGATCCCATGAGGTTTAATTAATGGTTATGAGTTTATATGTGGGTCCATCCTATCCAATTAGAGAATAAAAGATAGAATTTGTTGTTTTGTATATCTTTATATCGTGTCATATTGGATGGGAAGTCCAATATTTTGAGAATGGATGACGGTGTAGCCAGGATCCACAACAATAAAAATATTGGACTACCCATCCAATATGACACGATATAGGAAAAGCAACAAATCCTATCTTCTTTTTTATATATTAATTTTTTGTTTTAATCACCAAAAATATTTTCTATTTGAATTGTATTAGTTGATACGACAAAAATTATTCTCCACTTTCAAAAATGAACCAATCCATAGTAGGTTATAGCTTATAACCTTAAACACATGCACGTAAACACTTGCACAGGTTTCAGGGTTATGCGGATGCAGATGCATGAGACATAATGCCTAACTTTCCACACAAGAAGCAAGATGTGGAAAGTTAGGCATTATGTCTCTTACGCATCTGCACCCACATAAAACTGAAATCTTAAGGTTAATTCTGCGAGATGCATCAATCATCTCATATTAGTTAGGCAAGAACCAGTGATATTGCTTGTTCACATACTAAACCTCAGCTGCTGAATAAGAATAGTGTGTAGTTGAATGAGTATGATATAATGTGTGGATCCATCTGATCCAACAAGGTTTAATAGTTATGGGTTGATGTGTGCATCCAATATTTTTTGTTGTTTGTGGATACCCGCTGTGCCGGCCCCCACTCCTCAAAAATACTGGACTGCCCATACCAATATGACACCGATTACATAGGCAATAACAACAAATCCTATCATTTTTATATTCTCCATTCTTATTTATTTTGGTTTTTTATATCACCAAAATATGTCTCTTTGGATCATATTAAGTTTAAAAAGGACAAAAATATTCGCCAATGCAAAAATGAAACCACCCATACTGAGCTGCGTGCACTGTGTACCCTTATAATGCCATGGTAACACTTGCGCGACGACGCATCTAATATCCCGGCCTTCATATAGAAGGCACCAACCATGACAGAGTGTTTGCTGACTAAGCCCTGCCCACTGAATAAGAATGAGGTTTAATGGTTCCAAGTTAATGTGAGATTATGCATGATCCATCTCTAGTTACAAGTGAGGTTAATGGTTGCAAGATAATGTGTAGAGCCATCTGATCCAATGATGTTGAATGAAAATGAGATAAAAGTGTGGATTCATCTGAGGCATTGAGGCTTATAAATCATTCCCTTTTCCAGACTTAATCTGAATTTCTTCCTAAAAACTAGGTGTGATTGTTCATGTAGACCTTACTTAAAATCCAGCAAGTGATTCAAACATTACATTTACTTGAAGAATTGCAGGCATATGAATGTTGCATGAGTTGTGATCCCAAAATAGACCAATCTAATGCTTTCATGATTTGTACTACTACTACAAATGTACAAGTGGTACAAATATTGACATGGTGTTTTACTTCAATAAAGTAATTTCCTACAATTTCCAGAAATTTACAACATTTATCCTAAAAACATGAGCAAAGCAACCTGGATGCATTTATTTATTTTTCTAAAGATGAGCAATGCATCCCAGACTTTGAAGGATTTCAATATGGTCGTTGGTCTTTGCTTGTAGAAAGTTAAAACAATGAATACATGATTTCACACATGCTGAAAATACATTAGGCTACATTATTAAGGCCCTTGAAACTAAATTATGAGTTTCTCATCCATTTTATTCAGCCTAAGAGAACTATTTAGTTTCATTATTCATTATTTGGCTACATGCATATTTTTTAGCAGTGAAATTGAACCTAACAGGGATCTACGAAATACAAACCATATTGGGTCATTTTTAGACTCATTTCTAGACTTCCGAGACAGTTTCCCTACCACAAAATCCCATATCGACTGAAAAGGTGATGCTTGAGAACAGACTTTTTCAAAATACTGATTTATTTCAACTTTTAGACTTTAACGTGGCGCTGCAAAATATAACGCGGGGCAGGGGACGAGAATCTAAATCGAGTTTTCCAGGCCTTATGTGTGGCCTGTAATAAACATCACTAGTCTTCTTCTTCTTCGTTTAGCAGCAGCTAAACATTTTGTAACGTTGGAGCCAACTCACGTTGGTTGGTTGGGTTAGAGAAATCTATGTCCCCGGCGGAAAAAAAAAAAAAACGAAAGGAGGCTGCACTCCATTGAGTATGTAGCCGCAGATCTGTGATGGAGAGCCCCATTGGCAGGCTGGCGTGGACGCAGCCCCCATCGTGCATATTGCTGTTGAGCGACCGACTCCTGTGCGCATCCGGTTTAAGGTGACTGCTATTCCCTTCCTTCGTTGGGGATTGCTGCCAGGTGGTATTTCTGTCTTAGGTGTGATTGAGAATTGGTCTGGTCTTGGATTATCAAGCCAGGCAGTATCCCTGCTGGTAGAGGTTGAATGGGGAATGGAGAGTTTAGCAGGCAGTGTCGGCCGGAAAGGTCGGCGGGAGCGCAAGTCTCTGTATACGAGTTGGTGTGTCTTTGCCGGTGTTATGCCGCAGTGTGTTTGTCCAGCAGGGCTTATTCACTGTTTGTGCGTGTGGTGTTATCTCCGAAAGTGCTGCAGGTGGCAATGCATGAAAGCCACTGGTAGGAATTCAGATGGAGTAGGGACGGAGGCAGCCAGTAATGATTCTCAAGGTCTCGTGGAGTACAGATCAGCTTCTTTGGGTGAGAGCTGTTGCACAATGCTGGGGCGCATTCAGCAGTGTGTAGACCAGAGCCAAGGCAGTGGTGCGTAGGGTCGTTTGGGCTGGCACCCCCACGAAGATCCAGCAGTCGGCACAGGGGTTATTGCTAGAAATTTACCTTGGCGCATACGGACTCGAGGTGCTGCCGGCTGTAAGCGGCCGGTCAAGATGACTCCCCGGTAGGTTGGTGTAGGATGTATGGCAGAGGCCGCTCCATTGAGGTTGATGAAGCTGACGATGAGCCTCTTTGGGGTTGAGGAGGAAGCCACTATAAATGATACCTCTCTGTGACCCCAGATTAAGGTCAAAGGTAAAAAAAGTTCAAAATTTCAAACATTCTCAAATGCTTTAAACTATAGGCCTACCTTTCTCTCTGCCCTCGTGTTTAATGTCACCAGGTCTTTGCTGTCCTCTCTGTGACATACGTTTTAAGGCTGACTCAGAGATTTCCCGAGGAGGGCGCCCTAAATTTTCAAACAAAATTGTGGTTTTTTCCGACATATACTTGCACATATACTAATCAATGGTGCCAATACAGGGAAGGTGGAAGCTCAAATCAAAGCCTTATACACAAAATCACAACTTGCTATAAAATCGGTGGAATTGGACTTTTTATGGGACCCACCAAAATTTTGTTTGTGGTTCTTAGTAGTCGGGGTTTTGAAGCCAATGGTTGTGTTAACTTGAGTGTTATCATTATTCGTAGTGTCTGAAATTCGATGTGTGTTTGGAATGACGTGGGCAAATAAGCAGCGTTTCGTTTGGCGTATAAGGTTGTGAAAGCCAAGTTTAGGGTCTAAACAAACAAATTGGTTGATTTGGTTTGTGACGTGTAATACAGCTCCGTTCTGGATGTGTGTATTATGAATGGGTATGAAAGAAATTGAGAATAGCAAATTTGATCCCCCCTTATACTTGTCCTAGCTGCTAGGTTGTATAAAGATAGCCTGGATGCATTTGCAGGTTTTGTGTCTCAGTGTCCTTGAAATTGTGTTTATTTACACTAGCCAGTAGCCAGGGTCAGACTTCATCCTGATACCTATGGAAGAGGGAATATTGAACAAAACTATTTTAAACAGATCTATATTTAAAAATTTCAAGTAGGCCTTCTTCTTAATAACCATAATGTTAACTTAAAATATTTTATTAATTTAATCTATTCTCATTATTAGAACCTCAAGCTTTAGGCCCGATACCCAACAATCATTTCACCACATTCTATGTGAAATTTAAAGGGCTGCAAAAATGGTTATTCTGGTTTTTCATCCACCAAGGACAAAATGAATTTATGTTGAAACAGATTGCTAATTCAAATTTAACAGTTACATTACAGATACAGTAAACCTGGGACAAATATCTTCATCAGAGTAACCTTTCAGTATTCACTTGACCCTGGCACTTGACCATACTTGGTTTCAACTTTTAGACTTTCAACGAGCAGTGGTTATTTATATATTTCAAGTCATTTTCATCTTCTTAGGACTCTTAGTTGTGGGAGTTATATTAGCTGAACAATGCTTTTGTCAGAAAAAGTATGTAGAGCCTACCTTTCCTCAACAAACATTTGTTATATACATGAAGAAACATAATTTATTTTTGAAACATTATATAAATATAACAAATAGTGAATACTTGGTATATATATGTCACAAAAACTATGATCAGGCCCTTAGACTATTTAAATTATTTATCTTATTTGATGTGATGTACTTTTGCATCATTTGAGGAAAAACACCCTCAAATTGAATTAAAGGGGCATTATGCAATTTTCAAAAAGTTATGGAGTTCATTGATGAGTTATGTTTTAGAGGTTTTTTGGTTTGGTGAGTTATGGATTGAGTTCATTGATGAGTTATGTTCTTTATAAGTAATTATAAATGGAGCCCATCAATGAGTTTTAGAGTTATTTGTTAGTGAGGTATGAATGGAGTTCATTGATGAGTTATGTTGTTAAAGTCATTTGGGTGAGTTATGGAGTTCATCAACCAGTTAAGAATTTTAGGTTTTTTGGTGAGTTGTGGCATTCATTGATGAGTTATGTTTTAGAGGTTTTTTGGTTTTGCTGAGTTATGGATGGAGTTCACCAATGATGAGTTGTTTTAGAGTTATCTGTTGGTGAGATATGGATAAAGTTCATTGATGAGTTATGCTTTTAGAGTTCTTTGGTGGGGTGATCGCGGAAGCCGGGTGACCGCCTTGATCTATTAAAAGGCCATTCCTCCATTATTTACCTTTTTAAAGGGCAATTCCATTCATCAATTTACCAATTAAAGGGCCATTCCTCCAATTACCAATTAAAGGGCCATTCAGGCCATTTCTCAGTTACCAATTAAAGGGCTATTCCTCCATTTGCCAAAGGCCCATTCCATCATTTACCTTGGAAAGGGTAATGCAAATTTATTTAAAATTAAAGTGCCATTCCTTCATTTACCAATTAAAGGGCCATTCCTTCATTTACCAATGAAAGGGACATTCCTTCATTTACCAATTAAAGGGCCATTCCTTCATTTACCAATTAAAGGACCATTCCCAATTAAATGGGCATTATATGATTAGTCGGAAAATGGTTAAGCTTAAATGATAAAGAGTGCATTATTTGTGATTTCAAAAAAATTATGACAGGAATGTATTTTTTGCATCATTTGAAGAAGAGCACCCCCGGGTTCATGTTGACATCAATCTAAATACTTTACGACATCTACTTTCCTATTTTGCCAAAGCATATTTTATGTCCACCTTGAATATCTTATTTGTTCAAAAACTGTCCTGCCAACCAATAACTTGTCTTAAGGGGTTCTCATGCATGCCTCTCCAGAGATCATTCCACTTCCACCATACCGTGGGTCCTATGCATCATTGTTGCTCTTGTTATACATAGATTGTATGGCGCTGTTATAATACATGCAATGTACCACATCAAAACAAACAATCCCATTTGTCGCAAACTCTGGAATTGAGCACTTAGGGATATCTTTCGTTCAATAGTCAATAATTTATAAATGCCAAAAAAATATATATATCAAGATCTCTGAGTCGGACTTTAAGGGTAAAAAGACAGAAAATTGGTCAAACTTAAAAATATGCTCAAATGATACCATAATGTTGCTCTAGTAACATTCAAAAAAGGTCAGTAGGACCCCTACTCTGAAAAAACCCAGTAGGTGAGATGGTGAAAGTCACTGTCTGTGCTATTTATGTAATTCGGTTAAATAGATACAACAATAGTTATCACGTCCAAGAAAGAAGTTTCCCTCATATGATGCTAAATACCTTACATACTTGCACACTGGTTCATTTCAACAATAGGACCAAAAACAATTATGGGCCCAAGTTATCCAAGTGGCTGTGAGCAGTACGATGTGACTAGATTAGATAACCGTTTTGGGGCAAATTGGCCTCTACAGGGTCCTTTTTTTGTGCTCTATGAGTCTCTGCACCTCTTGTGCTCTCTTTTTCTGTAGTCCATATGGCTCAGATGTTGAGGGTTCCATTTGCTGACATAGGTTTCTTGTATTACACAGTCTTCCAGAAACTCTTAGCATTTCAAATGTGTTCCCAGGTTAACCCCCCGTGAGAACTATCACTGATGATAGAGTCTGTTTGATTGGCTCATCAGAGAACACAGCATGAGATGGATGGCATTGGCCATCTCAGTAACCAATAAGATTAGTGCTTAAATATATCTGTGTTTAAAATCTACCAGCATTCTGACATGCTCGGATGGTTCATGGAAATGAGTTACCTCCAAGTAACCAATCACAATAGTTCTTAGATGCCAGTGTAGGCAGGTGGTGCTCAGGAAGTTAAAAAAGTTGGCCAACCTCATTTATTTCTACTTCCAAATTGCAGAAGCTCTCTTCTATTAAATGAATGTCAGTGTAAGCTTCTATCTTTTGTATTTTAATCCTAATTTGGGGTTTAAATATAAAGGCTTTAGATGAGATAAGGTAAGACTAGAATAGGGTTTGGAAAATTGGACAAAAATTGTAAAAAAAAAACCTTGGCCAGCATATGGAATGCTCAAATTGGGATCTGAAGAAGAGCTTCAACCAAGAGCTAAACCCCCATCTGGATGCCAACATATCAGCTTGACTTGTCTGACTTTTCAAATTCCTTAAAGGGCCCAGGAAATGCAAATAGAATTGATGTGGTTTGTGTCAAGTCTACAAGGAGGGGCAAGAAAGCATTCAATGTGTGGGTTGGTGATGACATCATTAGTGAAACTATTGATTTTTCAGAGAGTAATAGAAAATTCCAGGTGACTAGTGTGAATCTATTCATGGCACTGACTGAAAATCAATAGTTTCACTAATGATGTCACTGGTAGTGTATTCTTTTTGTGGCCCTGTTTATTGGAATGGAATGCCCCATAAAGATTTGGAATAGGTTTATCATCTTATTTCCTGGGACCTTTAATATCTTTCAAATGTCTTGATATCTTTTAAAATTAAAAACAATGTGGGTCTTTGGGGAATGTTATGCCATTTCTCTTCCAAAAATATTTGTCATTTTGCAGAAAAGGCCGTTTTGTGCTCAAATATCTTTTGTTTTTTATTGTTTTTTATTGTCTTCTTTCTTTCATAAAAAATAATTTTACTTTGATATAAGGCTGGCAATGTAGATTGAATTGTGTGTTTTACCAGTATTTCGAAAATCAAGCAAAAACTCAATTTTGCCAAAATGTCAGTTACGACTTTGTTGCGCTCACATGATGACTGTGAAGCTCAAATTCTGATCTTAGTATGACACTTGGGGGAAAAAGGACAGTGGAAGAAACGTAAGGCATCCTAACTGCCTTCACTCATGTACTGCTAAATATGGAATTGGTCTGTTTTGATGCAATGCTTTGCTTGCACACCTGCCAACTCATTCAAGTTTCTCATTGTTTAGCCTGACAGATGTTTGCCTAAATTTCAATTTTTTTTAACAACTTTGCTGCCTTTGGATCACATATGCTCTCACCCATCAGTACTTGATCATTATCTGAACTATTTTCCTGGAATCAATAAGGGCATCAAATGTGATTTGAAAAGCAAGTCTGGTGTATCATTGCATTACTTGTAACATGATAAGAAAATTGCTCAACTACTAGCCCCGCTGCTATACTCTGTTCGATCTCAAGTTTGGGGGTGACGTCACTGCGCGTGTTAGGTTTTGCACCCATGAAACGCACGCGTCGACCTTGGAATTGCAGCATTTACGCACGCGAACAAAGGCGGCGAAATCCAAACGCTAGAGCGAATGCAAAGTCGCGTCATGACGTCACCCCCAAACTCGAGACCGAACAAAGTATAGCATTATGCTTTCTCTTTTATTTCTACAGGGCTCTGAGCTGTACCACTTTCGTGCCACAGTAATTGAAGGGTTTTCCTATTGCCCACTACAAGATGAGTTCCAGGTATTTATATCAGCAATCAGTAAAGTAAAATCCAACATAAATGCTTTCAAATGTAGTGCTAAGTAGGTCTGGTTCAGAATCCATTGGAATCAGCAATGTATACTAGTGTGACAAGGATATTGATGTTTCCTATCATAGATTATTTGATTGATTTCGGATCAATTAATCAATTTAAAATAGTTGACACCAATGCAAAAAGTTTGATGTAAGTAAAGAGGATAACTGATAAATATTAACATAAACAAACAGCAGGAATTATACTGAGGAAATAAAATGATAGTAGAAGTGTATTTTTTTTAAGTGAAAAGGCTATATAAGACAATTCACCAATTATGACAAATTTACACTTGCTCTTGGCAAAGAAGTAGGCACGATGGCATAATAAATTCAAGGCAATTGGTGATCAAATTTCTGAACTTGATGTCATAATTTGCCTTGGTGGAGTAACTCTGCACTTCATTTATATCTACTTCAGAACCTACATCGTTCATCATTTTCCATATAGATTATTGGCTATTTAGCTCGCCCAAAAATATCACCGTAGCTACAATCTTAGCCAAAATGTGTTGGAACACGGCTGCTCTTTTTGCCCCGATTATTGGCCGTATTTCTCTTAAAGAGATATATAGGAAAGCATTTCAACTTGGGTTGGGAGGCTTGGAGCATTCTCTATCCATGCACCCCTCCCTATCCCCACCAATCAATGTTGGGTTCTTGTAGGGTGGTAAGAACAAAATTTCAGGATTCAACATTGTCCAGGGGGAGAGGGGGACATTTTGTAGTAGGCCTATAAAAGTGTTCCAACACTTTTGGCTAAGATTGTAGTGCCAGCTACCTTCAATTACCAACCACATAATTACTGACCATATAATAGGATTTCTATACTTGGACTACTGGGGGCAGCATAACACTTAAAATTACTGGATGGGTTGAACATGATTTATTCTTATATAATATAGTCTAATTGAGACTCGGAACATAATGCCTTACTACCTTCATATAAACATTCATGGAATCTTATAGGATACTGTTTACTGATGTCTGTGTTTAATTGAACAAATTAGAAAAGTTCAGAAGGACTCAAACCACTAACTTTGGGTTTATGATTCCTATTACTTATCTGCTTCTGCTGGGTACTGGACCATGCAAGGTGATCTGGGAAAATCTATCTATTATTAATACAAAATCAAGAATGATTATCATTAACCCTGATAACATAACAGCATTGGTATTTGACAATAGGTGGCGCAATTTGATGATGTCCTTACACACAGATGATGGCGGACAAGCCTCATTCAATATAGCAACTCACGCAAATGATTAAAAACTGATTACATCAGTAAAGACTGGAAACCACAAACTGATTTGGGTGCTTTGATGTGGGCGAGTCATAGATAAATAATAAACACTTGACAGTGAAGTTGATTATTCAGCTCCAATGGTTTGGGTATAAATATTGCTGGATAACATATAAAAAATTGAGGATTTTTTGTCAAGACTTCGGTTTACTTGTTAAACCAATGGCGACGTCTAAATTTGGGATTTCTTGGCCATCACCGCCTTCTTGTACAGGTGATAGCAGCTAAGAATTCCCCAATTTGACATTGCCATTGGTTTAATACATAAATATGTAATCCTGACGAAAAATCTTGAATTTTTGTCAATGTTATGCAATATTTTCTTGTTCCAAAACCATTGGAGCTGAAGGATCTACTCCACTGTAAGGGTTATATTATAATAATACCTGGCATTTAGGGACGCCATTTACTATAGTATCATGTTGCTTACATTATTGCGCTGTCACTAGGAAATCATCAGAATCATTTCCCTTACCGTAGCATAGCTCCTATCTAATAGATTGTAATATTCCCCTGACAGCTCCCCATTTCACTCCTTGGTAGAGAGAAAGGCAAGCGAGGTAAAGTGCCTTTCCCAAGTGCACAACACGTTGGCTGCAGCAGGACTTGAACCCACAACCTTCAGATCATGAGTTGGTTGTTCTCTCCACTGGACCACACATGCCCTCTGACTACTGGACAAGGACAGGGTCATAAGTGGGCCATAGTAAGCGGATGACTGGCTCATGTAAAAGTGCCCAAATCGGTTATGGTTTGCAGTCTGTATTGGTAATCAATTTTGTGTGCACATGTTCCTACCAAATGTATGTGTAAAGTCATTACAGTCTGATTTAAGAATTTGTTGGATACTTTGCAAGGTGCGATGGTTAGTATGGTTCGCATAGTCTGAATGAGGGTGTGTATGATTCTGTGTAACAGACTGTAAACAGGGGCGGCACCAGGGTAAAATCTAGGAGGGGCGAAACATCATGGGGGGCGAAAAATTACAAGAAGAACTCATTATAGGTTAATAACTGCGCATTTACTTTTTGCAAGAAAAATGGGACAAATCAATGCACGCGCGCTGAGATTTTGATGCGTCTAATGCACGAGCTCCACGGGAGCGAGTGCATTGGATAAGCATCAAAATTCAGCGCAAGTGCATTGATTTGCCCATTTGTGGGCCAAAAGTAAATGCGCAGTTATTAAACCTAAGTTATTACACGACAGCAGAAACACAGAAGAATTTGCCTAATTAGGGGCTAAGAGTAGTTTTCTTTTAAACAATCATTCATCATGGATTATTAAAAAAACAAATACCCGATAAGACAAAATAATAAGTACTCACGACGTACAGTGTCAAAAGCACCTACGCAAGTACGCGGATGCAACCTGGAATTTTCAATCACTTGCCTGCTATATTCGCGTACTTTTGTTCTCGGCTATTCACTGATTTGCTGTTGTATATGCATAAATACGCAGAGTGTATGAGATAGGTTAAAATCCCCGATTTGTTGACGCAATTATTGCTTAAACTCCTGTTTTTCATGAATTTTGAAACCCCCTGGCCTTTTAAAACAAACAAAACTACATTCACAAAACGTAAACAAACAAATCATCATTTCAGCTTACATGTTATATAATAAACATGTTATTTTAAGTCACAATATGTAATTAAGGACATTTCAGAGATTTGGGGGAGGGAAATCAATTTACATCCAGGTGAGATTTTGCATACTCATTGCTGACCGCCTAGTTAACCATAACTCAATTGGATAACCATGATATTTTTATTGTAAAGCTAGTTAGTACAATTTTTTTTTAGTTTTGATGATCCGGACAATCGCATTTAACCTCTTGTAGTAGCCTATGGGGTACTGAATTATACACAAATACTCATATAAAAAACACACAATTTAAAAAAACAAAAAAACTTTAATTTTGAAATAGGTTTTTTTTTTTTTAAGATTTTTTAAATTTAGAGAGTAAGAACAAACTAAAAGAAGAGATCACCAAGGATCTCAAAAATAATTCAGACTCGTAGACTATTAAAGATAAGCAAATTGACCTTTTCATTGATCATTGTGAAACGGAACCATTTATTTTCAAAAGCAATGTATCATTAAACGCTTATTTTATTCAACCAATTTTTAAAATCTAATTTTACCAAAACCGAGAGGACATCATTATCTTCTTTTCCGTAGGTATATGTGGACAAACCACAGTGGGCCAACCCCACCCAGCTGACATCATGCCTCTGTCAGAGTGAGGATAGGGGGCGCTCTCTTCGTCATTACCTCTACTATCCTACGCAGCACTACTCACCACCATGCACATAGTAGGAGCACAGTGCATGGATATACACCATCATCAACACTCACAGCAATAATGGGATATTTGATTTTGTTGCAAAATAGACTTTGTGCCATGGTTTAGCCTAATTTTCTGGAAATAAATTTAACAAAGTTTTGACAATTCGTCGTGTGTATTACATAGTGACGTATGTTTAATTTTTATCATTTTTACGAAATTAAGGGAAATGGTACTAAATATCACAAAGTCTTCAAATATGCCAAGTGTCGAAGCTTGCGAGTACTATAATCTTAATTAGAAATTTGGCAATTTTGACATATGTTGCATAAAAGAGACTTTGGTGTATTACATAATGACGGATGTTGAACCCTCTGTCATAGAAGTGTGTACTTGATTTCCCACCAGGTCTTTTTAAATACTTTTGTCAGTAAATATTCTCATATAACTGACACAAGCAAATATGTAATTAAAGGCACTATCAGTGATCCATCCAAGAGAGTCAAAATATTCTAAATTTGCAGGATTAGTCTTAAAGTGAAGAATAAATCCATAGAATTCGCATAAGTTACTTCAAAATGAAAAATGTCAAGAAAGAAAGAAAACAGCAGTGTTAAAAGATACGAATCCCCATTCATTCAGGGGCGGCGCCAGGGTAAAATCATAGGAGGGGCGAAACATCATAGGGGGGGCGAAACAGTACAAAATGGTCTCATTTTGGTTAAAAACCCCTAATTTTTGCGCAAAAACCCCTGATTTTCCTAAATTTTTAAAATCTCAGGGGGGGCGGCCGCCCCCCTGCCACCCCCCTTTTTTTTTTTTTTTTTTTTTCAAAGTCTTCAAATATGCCAAGTGTCGAAGCTTGCGAGTACTATAATCTTAATTAGAAATTTGGCAATTTTGACATATGTTGCATAAAAGAGACTTTGGTGTATTACATAATGACGGATGTTGAACCCTCTGTCATAGAAGTGTGTACTTGATTTCCCACCAGGTCTTTTTAAATACTTTTGTCAGTAAATATTCTCATATAACTGACACAAGCAAATATGTAATTAAAGGCACTATCATGATCCATCCAAGAGAGTCAAAATATTCTAAATTTGCAGGATTAGTCTTAAAGTGAAGAATAAATCCATAGAATTCGCATAAGTTACTTCAAAATGAAAAATGTCAAGAAAGAAAGAAAGAAAACAGCAGTGTTAAAAGATACGAATCCCCATTCATTCACTTGTTGTAGTAAGTGTCCGTACGGACAGTAATGACTAAAATATCCGATTTTGTCTTTATTAGGTTGTTTTCAGTCTTATCACTTGCAGGGTATGTTAGGGTAGCTATACCGGTTACAGACATGCAAAAATCTGATTTTTGATGATTTTTTTATTTTCTGATTTGGCAAATCACTGATAGTGCCTGATAAATATTTCTATTACTAAAAAATTATATTATATTTACAGTTCAAAGCGGTGAATCTCGGCAATCCACTCAATCCATATTAACGGATGCTAAATAACGCTTTAGTATAGGGGAAATTCAACGTCCGTCACTATGTCATGAACCAAATCGCCAATTTGCATAAATTTTGGTGCGACAGATAAGATGATTAACTTTTCCATGTATTACATCCATTTTATCAAGTAAGAATTCATGAATATTAGCTAAAATAAATTGTCAATTGTTCATTTTGTTAATCGGATTTGATCGTTTGAATCATAATATGGAGATGTTTACCGACTCTTTAGAGTTCACGATTGGTCAAATGCCCGATTTTCTCGAAAACAAAAATTCGTATTTTGTTTAACAACCGTCACTATGTAATACACACGACGAATTTCAAAAGTTACATTGGCATGACTTTCTTAATGCTTTTCCTATAAAACCATAATGCTTCTGAGAAAGTTGCCATTGGTATTGAAAAAGTTGACATGTTCCAATAAGTAGTGGAGCCTCAAGTTACCAGTAATTTAAGATTAGATGTAGCATACATGTAGCAGGAATTCTAGGCACAGGAGTTGGGTGAAATTTGAACTTTTTGTGTGTTGAGTCCTCTGTAAATAAGATACCATTACCCTGAAATTACTGTGCAACAATAATAATGTTTATCATCAGTTACAACAGGTTATAGTTTTGAATGATTTTTCTAGATTCTGATATTGTGATGAAGGGGCATTAACACCAGAACCGAGCCTCCAGAGAGCATGACTCAAGAAGCTTCCCCATTGCTGTATCAGCTTGGGGGAATGATTTAAGTGCGAGCGTCTTGCTGCGAAGGCCTACAAGGGTGGGGTCCAGGGGCAAAGCCCGGTGGGGGTCCGGGGGAAGAGCCCCCTCAAGCTTCTGGGTCCCTTGCGCATCTAAAAGGGTAAAAAAGAATGTTTCAGAGCACAAATTTCACAATGAATTCATTTGAAGCTACAATAAATCCCTCCTTCCCCTCTTCTATCTTCCTCTTCTCCTTTTTTTTTTCTTGTCCTTCCTCTCTTGCCCCTTCTCCTTCCCTTCTCCTTCTCTTTCCTCTCTCCTTCTCTTTCTCTCCCTCCCCTTTCCTTCTTTTCTTTTCCCCCTTCTCTGTCCCCTTTCCTTCTCTTTCTCCCTCTCCTTCCCCTTCTTTTCTCCCCTTCTTGTCCCCATTTTTTGCTTCTTCATCCCCTTTTTAGTCATCCAGGGGGAAGTCTGCCCCCCCCCCACTGGTTATGCCCCTGCTGTGATGGTGGATATATGATTTGATAATGTTGATATGTATTACCCACTACATGCGACCTCAATGTGGGAGATTATCTTTGTGTACTTTAAAGAGACATGAGGACATTTCCAGAAAGAAGCGCCCCCAATTTTTGTCAAACCCAAGTTTTTTGCATATTTGGAATGCTTACCAATGTATTAGATCATACCTGAAGTGAATAGGCCGAATATGCCATCTTTATGTAATAAGACGATAATTTAGTATTTTTCTGTCATGCACAACAGAAAATAAAGCATGGTTATCTATAGGGAGGATTATGAGAGCAGGCAAGTACAAAACAAGGTTTGCGGTTTTTCGTTGTACTTCTTTGTCCAATAAACCTTCGAAACATTCTTGGTAGGTGGTCTACAATTCAGTGCAATTTGAGAGAAATTTGTATCCTAAAAAATATCTTCCTGTCATTTAAAGCAAATGAGGAGAATACATAATGAATACCTGGAATGGCCACAGGTGATGTACTGCCGATAAACCTGTTTTCCATGCCAACTCTGGTACAGAGATGGATCATTTTTTCCACAAAATTTTATCAAATTTGATGGAAAATTTGGCCACTTTCCATTTTCTAGTGCCAAAATTTTCAAAATTTGCTAAAATGGTCAAACTTTTAAAGGAAAAATGACAAATTTATGGAATTTTTGCCCTAAATATGCATCTCTGGTGTAGCTATGGGTCCCATTTTCAGAGAAAACTGGTAGAGATATGGGTCCAAATTCCAGACTCTCTGAGGCACGTCCCAAACCAAACTTAAAGTGACAGGAGGAGGATTTTTTTGAGGATACAAATTTCTCTCAAATTGCACTTGATCAGTTGTAGACCACCTACCAAGAAGATTTTGAAAGTTTATTGGACAAACAAGCACAAAAGAAAACTGCAAAACCTTTTTTGAACTATCCTGCTATCCTAATCTTCCCATGCTTTGAATTTCTGTACGACAAAAATTACTAAATCATCATCTTATTACATAAAGACGGCGTATTCGGCTTATTCGCTTCAGGTGTGATCTAATACATTGGTAAGCATTCCAAATATGCAAAAAACCCGGGTTTGAAAAAAAATTGAGGGTGCTTCTCTCTGGAAATGTCCTCATGTCTCTTTAAAGTGACAGGAGGAGATTTTTTGAGGATACAAATTTCTCTCAAATTGTACTTGATCGGATGTAGACCACCTACCGAGAACGTTTCGAAGGTTTATTGGACAAACAAGCACAAAAGAAAACTACAAACCTTGTTTTGAACTTGCTTGACTATCATAATTGTCCCCATAGAACACCGTGCTTTGAGTGTCTGTCGTGCACGACAGAAAGTACTAAATCATCATCTTATTACATAAAGACGGCATATTCGGCTTATTCACTTCAGGTGTGGTCTAATACGTGGAAAGCATTCCAAATATGCAAAAAACCCGGGTTTGAAAAAAAATTGGGGGCGCTTCTTTCTGGAAATCTCCTCATGTCTCTTTAATGAAATGAGAACCCCTGGGGCCACAATAGGTGACTACTGTGCAACTAATGGACATCACCTTGTTGTGAGCTTCAGAGTTCTGTCCTGGCAGAGCGTGAATGTGTAAACAGGGGGATTAAGGTGTAAGATTGTTTTATTCAGCAATCATTATGATGTTTGCAATTAGGAAATAGTATGTAATAAATATGTTCCATATAGTTGAAGTCAGAATTAAACAATAAGTGCTGCACTTTGTCCAAAACTGCAGTGGAAATAATGCTGTGACCACAGGTGGACAGATTTTTTGACCAGGAGTATATAATTGGAGGATCAAATCCAGCGTATCACTGAAATTGGTTGACAACTCCCTAAATCATGTAATATAAAAACAGTTTGTCAGGTGAATGCACACTTGCACGGTGATTCACAGAGGTGTTAAATCCTTTTTCTTTCCAATGTTGCAATCCTGATATAGAATACATTTAAGATTGTTCACTTACCCTTCAATCGCCATGTGTGTAAACATAGGGCTGGTGAAAGTGAATGTCAGCCTGAAAGTCTGAAAATAGACACCCCTCCAGGGCAAATGCTGGCGGTGCATCATAGTGTGAATCCTGCAAATTAGGCCAAAATTATATGCAACAGGGCTTAGGCTAAATATTGTTTTGTCCTTTATTGGAAGGTTCCTGAATAGATAATGAATAAATTTAAACATCCGATCCATTCTGCGGTTTTAGAAAACACATTTTGAAAGAAACGGCCCTATAAAATCTCTACATTTTGTCATGAAAACGTCAGGTCTAGTGACGATACCTCATCTCGCACAGCTGCATTTGCTGGATACCTTCCAACGCAGGGTACCCTTGTGGTGTGTCTTACATAGTAAACATTAGGATGTTATCATTAAATGTGTATGTTTTGGGACAAGACATTTAAAGATTTACTTGACATAAATGTGTCATCAGTCTTACTTGTTTGATTCTTGGGTGGGGGGGGGGGGAGACTCTTGATTCTGTTTGGGCCTGGGGTTTGGGCATAGGGATATGCCTGCAGTAGTTGGGTATATTTAGTGAGCCCAGAAACTGGCTAAGTCAGTGTGCAGATCACTGTTTTCTATGTGTGACGTTGCCAATTTCTAACCCCACAAAATCACAATTGTAGGATGTCACCCTTCTGCTAAACCGACTCACCAGCGGATCCAGGATTTGTTTTCAATAGAGGGCGCCAAATTTTTCAAGCTCCCGCGCGCTCGGCACTTATCTCACCCCATTTTTTTCCATTTTGTTCCCAGTTGGAGGAAGGGGGTAATATACTGCTTCTGTTTGTGCACTGTCCACTCAAAGCGACAAGTCGCCATGACACCCTGTATCGTCTTCTCAGAGATCTACATGGGCGCCCTGTGCATAAAGAAGTCATTTTAATATTTAATACTCATACAGTGCGTCCGGCACTCTATGCGGCGCTCGCGCCCTGTACTCTGGCAAAATAAGGGGGCGCGCGCCGTGTGCGCCCCCTCTAAATCCGACCCTGATGTGTCCCACTCTTTGCAAAATCTATTTTTAGCCATAAAAAAAAAATTCCACAGGTGCATTGGCAGCCATGATGCCAAGGTGAATAATTTCATTTTGGCTCTGATAATGATGATTTTACCACATTTTTGTTGAATTGTACTTTTTGGAACTCTGCTTTTTGTAGCTATTTTCCCTTGATCAGGCAGCGTTGTGTTTGATGAAATAAAGCCACTATCAGTCATTTTTTTCCAAATTCAGAATGCCCATTTTGTCTAAAAATTACTAGTCTTAGTTAATATCATCAACCCCTTATTACTGTTCTTTGTGAAAAAAAGGCACTAAAGTATTTTAAAGTGGTCTTGAAAATACCGTAAGCACACAGGTATAAGCCCACCTCCAAAAAGGAAGATTTTACTTCAAAATAGGGGTGGGCTTATACCTGGGGAGTGGCTAGAACTTGGAAGCAAATATCAGATACAAAATTGCAATTATCATTTCAAGAGCATATTATTCACCAGATACCATTTAATGTACACTTTAGTTGTAGCAGATATTAAAACATTAAAAAAATGGAATTTTCCCATACACACACACATACAAACGGCATTTGATATAGCGCCTTCTCAAAACAAGGTCGAAACGCTTTACAAAATAGAGAGTAATTACTATTTAGCCTAAAACATGGTTCATCTTTTACAATACCTGTTGTATTACTATGAGATAAGTACTTAACATCAAACTATAAAATAAAAAAAAATTTTTTTTTTTTTTTTTTTTAGATACCATTTAATGTACACTTTAGTTGTAGCAGATATTAAAACATTAAAAAAATGGAATTTCCCATTACATTGCTCAAAGTAATTATAGCAAACAAGCCATCCCAATGTATTGGGCCCTACTTTGATGGCTCTAAAGAATAGTTAAAGTTTTAAAATGTGATTTTGTTTGTGTAATTACTGCCACATTGTTTCCTGAATGTTAAAATTACCAATTGGGCTTAAACCCGAGTGTATGCTTGCTCCTGTATTTTCGTCAAAAATTGGGTGTGGGTTTATACCCAAAGGTGGGCTAATACCCGAGTAGTTACAGTACCATTTACAACTGTTTTGTTTACTAATAAAAGTCAGAACCCGACTTTTATCAGTAAACAATGCATAAAAAACGTAATTTCTTAACAAATACTGCAACAATTTCCAATACAACAGTGCAAAATAACTGGACTTTGATGAACAATATGGGCGTGATTTGTTTCATTTTTAAGAAATCACTGATAGTGGCTTTACACAATTTATGATTTAAACCTAACCTGAAATGGGCAGAGATGATAATTAGAATTTGGTAATATCAAATGTTCAAGTTTAATTGCTAAAATTCAGGATATTTAGTGTTTTTGTGTGTTTTTTAATTTTTTACTAAAATAATCACAAAAAGATGTTTTTAGAAAATAAACCTTTTTTTGCTGTGCTGCTACTATGTTTGTGTAATCTGCAATACATTGGCAACCAAGTACAAACCTGATCTGTCACTAAAGTGTCTTCAAATGCATTTAACTAAAAGTATCTCAAATACATTTCCATATTGACCTAAGTGACCTTAAATGACCTTTGCCTTCCACATCTGTACCTACCTTCACTTCACTATCATACCAAGTATGACCTGAATCTGTCACTTACTAGATTAAGGGGGATAAGGAAAAAATAGTAAAAAGACAGACGACTTGGGGAGGGGCAGTCCCCCCCCCCCGCCCAAATATAGCATATTTTAACCAGTTTTTAAAAATGTACAAGAAATCATGACCCGAGTGACTGTAAATGACCTTAACCTCCACATTTGACCCCACATTAACCTGTTTTGATGTATGCCATTCCCTAAACATAGGTACGGGGATGTGCGGCACTATTGACCCCCCGTTTGGTAATCACAGAATCACAACCACTAAATAAACTAGTGTTATCATACGACGTCAGTGCTGAGACAGTGTTGGCGTCCCAATATAGGCCCTCGCCTAAATGACGAGTCAAAAATGGTTGATAATTTGTGTCTTTACATGAAGTTTTCCAATTAATCATAATGTGTTGACTAGTAACAAACCTTTTGGTGGAAAGCTTTTGTCTGTGCCATTTTTGTATAATTTTCTGAAGTATTGTGGGAAATGTGCAAATTTTTAATATCTAGTAACCAATTCAATTAGGCATGGACGTTTTGAAAACTGCAATTTTTCGATGCTCTGGTAACTCAAAAAATCAGCCATCATCATATGACTGGTTCATTTTTGTTGAAGAGCTTTATGGTCCGAATCTTCCCAAAAATTCCAGTTTTGAAATAACCAGTCTCTTTAGAGCCGAGAAATTGACGTTTTAGTGAGAGGTCATTTTGTACACAAGTCTATGGGAGTTATTTAGTGGTGTCGATGCATGAAATCACATGAATTTTCATCATCGCATATAAATGTGGATATGGCCCAAGCCTTGTTTGGGTCGGGTCACGATAAACTTGAATGTTGTCTGCAATGTGTAAGCATCATCTTTATTCTATAGTCAATTTGATCTGATTTAAGAAGTTTGTGGCAAGTTGATTTTGTGAGTTTTTGGTGCCAATTTGAGATCGAATCAGTTTCTAGCCTAGGCTTGATCACAGTGTTTACTTATTACATGACTCACCATCGTAGCTGTACACAATCACTGTGTTATGATCAAAAATGTTGCAGCCGTGCACTCTCGTATGTTTACATGTGTAGGACCTACTCTAGTTTTCAAAATGCTCACATTTCAAGGGTCAGGCCTATAGCCTATGCTTAGGTTAGTATGTCATAGCATGTAGGCTATGCCTACAATGTCCTTTTTTTAAATAAATACTCCGGCACATTTTCGGTAACAACTCACATTGAGGGGAGGGGGTAACCGGGGGGACCCCACTGTTGGGGTGCATCAGCTGCATAAAGCTTTCTATAAAGAAATAGACCTCTTGTCTCAGATGATGTATCATGCATTTGCCATATGCGCCATGATATGGGACTGCATTATCCCGAGCATTTGTCTCATGAGAATCGTGGGGTAAATTTGGAATGATCCAGGTGCATAGAAAATTGGAAATGCATGAGCCACACGTTTAATGGATTCATTCTTTAGTCCTGCATTGTATAAAACTCAAATGATGAGCAAGATTCTAATTAAAGGAAATATGTCTGATCTGAATATTTGGAACTTTTGGTATGGATTGAAAGCTTAAGTAACGTCATTTACATATAAATCAAAATAAGTTGAAAATTGTCCACATTTTTTTGAGTATTTTGCCTTTTTAATTTTTCTGCCAATAGCTACTCGAAAAACGATTCCGACAAATCCACATCGCAGGCAAATGGTGACGTTCAAGTGATGCCCCTCCATAATTTACGTCGTGTGACCATCATATCGCAGTGTTGCCACTTGAATAATCAGTACAACAACAACGAAATTAAACAAATTATGTCATTCTGTACTTATTTTTCTAATTTTAATTATTTACTTATCATAACCTCAATTGCCAGTGTCAGCAATAAATTCGAGTCCCACGAATGGTTTTGTGGTCATCACCTTTTGACGTCACTAGGAGAGCAAAATTTGGCGCTTTTGATCATGAAGCCGTGGTGCAAAATCCGCCCGTTTTCTTTCGTATGTCCAAAAGCAAAAATAAAATGCCTCTAGTTTGTTAATTTTAATCAAATTGTTTATTTTTTCGGGAATTGTGATGTATGTCTATATTTTAATTAATGTTAAAGTCAAACGAGGCTTGACAAAATCTTGACATATTTCCTTTAAACTAGTACGCTTTCTGATCAACATTTCAAGGCAGTTTCAAAATTGTGCACTATTGCCTGTAACCTTATGGCAGCACATCCTTCTATCCATGATGTGATTGATTGATTGATTACCGTATCCGTGTGCGGAGCACGGCTAGGTCTTGTATGTGTGCGATTTCTTCTTCTTCCGACCCAACTTCAAACCTATAGTGCCAAAGTTTTATCCGATTGCCACCAAAATTTGTCAGAAGAACTACCTTACCCAAGGCCCCTATAGGTGTACACAGATTGGGGTCAAAGGTCAAGTGGCAAATTAAAGGGGAATTCTTTGAAATCCTTCTGGAACTCCTATAAAAGCCTTCTTCTGCCACAGAATTAAGTGCTATGATCACCTGAGGTTTCAGAAGAACCACCTGACCCAGCCCCATGAGGTGTATGCAGATTGGGGTCAAGGTCAGTGGCCCATTAAAGGGATTTGTCATGAACTCTATACATTCCTTCTTGTTCCACAAATCAATTGCTATAATCCACGGATGCCCCATATGGGGTGTACCAGAATTTTGATCGAAGGTCATTAAGGGGTCATTAAGGGACCCTTCCCGGTCTGTAAGTGAAAATCTTCAAAAATTAATATCTGTCATTTTTTTTTTTTTTTTTTTTTTTTTTTTTTTTTTTTTTTTTTGCAAGGTACCAGGCCACGTGACTCATGCATCACGAAGCATCTCCGGACTCTTCACAAACTTTGTGCTCGTCATTGGGTCAAAGGTCATTGTCTCCCCACAGCTAGTTCGTGCTCTTTGAGGCACAATTTGTTTTCAGTTAGAATTCCCCCCTTTTCACTAGTTATCCCAGAGAAAAGGTTGTACGAGGGATGTGTTAATGTTCACCAAAAGTACTAAAAATTGCATAATGTGTGCTTTTGAGGCCAATTTGGATCAATACACCCAATTTAATTTCTGAATTGGGTGTGTTTTAAGTCTCACTCTTCAGCTGAATCCACCCAATGCATGTGAATTGGGTGGATTTCTTTTTTAAAAGCGCCCATTTCATGTAAATTGGTGCCTTTAAATGCATTTTGATAGATTCAGAGTTTTGTAAAAGCCAAATCCTTCTAAACCAGATCATTTCTTTACAAAATTGTGCTATCTTATCAGATAGCAAAATAGACCATGCTGGCAGAGCAGTTTTTTCCTAATTCTGGTCTCTATATTTTGGCTACAATGGCTCGGTTACTGATAGAATAAACATGTGTTTACAGGCCAAAGAGGGCCCAAAGAATTAGCAATGAATTGATTCACTTTGAAGCAAGATTAAGTCAATAAAATTAGCACAGAAAAAAATATGTATCTTATAAATTAGTCTAAAAGTAATACAATATGGGATTATTTTTAACCTGGTTTGTGTGCCATAACTGGTGCGTTTATTGTAGCCATTAGAATCAAAGGAGAAAAAAACCGCGGAAGAAGATTTGAATGTTTGGAATTTACTTGAAGGACTAGGGAGATCAGGGGGGACTAGCCTAACTCAAGGTGATATGTGTCTGGATATAGATGGCGCCCTACCTGTTATCTACAGGCCACAGTGCTGTGTTGTGGGTGAATTGGCTATGGAAACATTCAAAATATGGGAAACATTGGGAGCTGAATCCAGGAAAGATGATTGTAATGGGACTACATTTAGCACATGACTCATATAGAGAGGCCACGATCCTTCTAGTATTGTTTGAGAGGATATATAAAACCGCCCTGGTTGAGGAGAAGATGAGCAGGAGTATCACAACCATCATTTTTAACTCCAAGGAGAGTTTAATAACATCGTGCTCCAAGTTATTAGCAAAGTTTTCAAGTTGACAGTGACAGTAATTCCCACAGTTCAGTATTAAATCTCCCATATAGGTTGGGGGGGACATTGTCATAGTAGTTCTCAAAGCTTCCAGGCCCAGTTTCGTCCGATTGTGTTGCCGGGTTCGGTTTTGTAATCCGTGGCCTCTGAGTTATCCAAGGGATAAAAACAGCTACAGCACTTTTGGGGACTTTATATTTAGCGACCTTCGAGCGTCGGGAGTCATTAGGAGCTGGTTTTCTTCAGTTAAGACAAGTCGTCCGTGGACCCACGTCCCGCTATTGGGGAAATTGGAAACTTTGCGCTGGGCATATTCGCCAGGAGTATTTGCAAGTTCTGCACCTTTATAGTAATTTCTTGCTTGCAGGGCCCGCGTTCGCGGGCACACCACCAGGTTTAAAGGTACAGTTTAGTAGTTCATTAATTACAAAAAACTTTATTATTTAGATTGTCTTTGTTATTGATACCTAATCGAGTTTTGGAATGAGATTTGATTTAAAAAACCACACAAAATTAAAAATAAATACTTTGTTCTAAAAATTTGTAATCAAGTTCCACAGTGTATTGTCTAGTTATTTCCAGGAGTTGAAATCCTGGTTTTGGAGGTGGTTTTGGCCTTGGTTTCAAAGGTAACCGTAAAAAAAAACAATTCAATATTATGAAAAAAATAGGTGTCTTCAAAAAATTTGCCAGTGTATTCAAGGGACTTTCAAACTAGGCGTGGACGTTTTTTTTGAAAACATGCAACAATTTTTTGGTGATTGGGCTCTGTAAAACTCAAAAAATTCAGCTTCGTGATTTGGAACTTTTTTATTTTTTGTTGAAGAGCTATGGTCCTTAAATTTTTCCCAAAAAAAAATCCAGTTTTGGAAATAATAAAACCGTCGGCTTTATAGCCGAAAATTGACGTTTGGTGAGAGGTAATTTGTTTACACAAGTCTATGGGGAGTTATTTAGTTTGGGTTGTTATTCCTTGTTTAAAACCTGCTTGTTTGAAAACCCCCTTTTTGTGGTTGCCGCAGAAAGACACAATAGGGATCAACTTTTGTCCACTGTTGATGTCTTGTTGTAGTTGTCTGTTGTGAAAAAAAAGGGTTAACATTTGTGTGTGATATCCACATTTTAATTTATTGATGATTTTCAACCAAAAGCTTGGGTCACAACAGGTTTTTCCTTTGCAACTTTGCATCCCCCATTTGTTGATGAGTCAAAAAAGGTTAACCTTTACCAAAGGGTTCATTACGGTCATGTTGAAGGGGGGGGTCAAGTTTGGAAAAAATAGGCTGAACATGTAAAAATTGACCTCATTTGAAAAAGTTTGAAATTCAACTGCAAATTGGGTCCATACTGGGGTGCAACATGGGATCCTCCATTTGTTGAGTTGAGGTTAAAAAAGTCACATTAACCGTCATCAAAAAGTCACATACCGAGGTCAAAGGTCATGTGAAATCAAGTTGTAAAAGAAGGCTGGAAAATGTAAAAAATTGACCCCATTTGAAAAAAGTTTCAATTGCAACCAAAAAATTGGTTTATCAGGGTTTACCATGCAAAACCCTTATTGTCACTATAAAAAAATTGGCTTCCGTCGTATGTCCGTCCGTATTGGCCGTCCGTATGGTTGTGATAAAAAAATGGTTAACCCTGGAAACATTTTGGGGATATTCTTGTTTTTCTGGATGAGCTAGAGTAGCCAAAACTTGGGTATATTGTAGGAGGGAATACCCCCTACTCACCATGTAATTTCATCCCCCAGGGGGTCCTCCCTGGGGTCTGTCAGGGGGTAGGGGAAAAAAAAGGGTGTCAAGGAAAAACAAAAGGTCAAAAAAAAAAACATTGTGGACCAATTTATATGGGGAAGTTCCGTAAGGGGCTACGATGATGTGTAACTTGGGTTGGAAAGAAAGCAGGTTGATGAAGTTCTTCAAATACCTGATTAGATTTGGGGTGTAAAAAATATGGCAATTAAGTATTAATTTGCATAATTTACAATGGAAAATTTTTCCCGCAAGGGCTTGTGTTACAACGTTTGGGAGTTCTGTAAGGCGTATAAGATGTAAACTTGGTTGGAAGATGAGCGGGCTGGAACGTTCTCGAACTGATTAGATTTTGGGCAAATTTTATTTAGTTCTGGTTGTAGGGTCAGTCTTTTGGGGTTGCCAGCATGTTTACATTTCTTAAAAAAAATGTGACAAAAATACGTTTTAAAAAAAAAATTCAAATGTTTCGCCCGTTTCCCGAACCCCGTATGGGTCCCGTCCCAAAATTTAAAGGTGGTCACAGGATTTTTTCAAAACAAATAGTGTTGCCAACAATTGAGTAATTATCCATAATTTTTTACTAAAATTTAGTGAAGTTTCAGGGAAGGGAATTTTGCAGATTGGGATATTTCACAGATTTCTTGAGTCATTTTACCACAAGATAACACCATTTTCTTTCAAGTTATTTTTGGCCAGCTAGTTGATGGCCCAAAAAAATTAAAGGGGTGGGACTGGTTTGCAAAGTTTTAGGGATGCTCTTAAGTGATTCGCGATATTCGGCGGCGGGGGGACCCATATTTTAAGCATCGCTAAATACGAGTTCCAGCCTTGTTTGTTTATGGAGGTCAGAGGTCAACATATCAAGGTCAAGTCAATTGTGAGGGCCTATCAATGTGCCCTCATGAAAATTGGGACCCCCCTTTGTTCAAAAAATGTGAGAGCTCAGTGAATTGACCCCCAGTTTTGCATTTCCTCCTCAACAAATTGGACCCCCTTTTTTCTTGCAAGTTCCCTCAGCAAAATTCCACCCTTTACTTTGAAAAAGTCCAATCCATACTTCCCTGTCACTTTCAAAGGTCCCAAATCTCCAAAATCTTTTGTGGGGACATTCCATTGCAAATAAAAAATAAAAAACAGGGGCCAGGAGTACCGAATTTTACACTACCAGTGGACATCATTTGTGTGAAAAAACAATATTGACTTATTCCAGTCAGTGTCATGAATAGATTCACACAGTCATCTGGAATTTTTATTACTCTCTGAATAAAAATCACCCCCACAATGATGTTCCATCACCAAAACCAAAATTTGATGCTTTTATGGGTCCCTCCTTGTAGGACTTGACACCAAAACCACATCAAATTCTATTGCATTTCAGGGACTTTTAAAACAAATTAGTGGAGGGGCCTAATGTTCTCCAATAGAGTGATTTTATGAAACAAGTCATGTTAATTGTTTGGCAAAATCATTAGAAAATGTATTTTTAACTGGGGTCTGACTATTCAGGGGAAAAAACGAATTTTGGTTGCCATTTTTTCCGTTTGGACCTTTAAGTGGACCCTGACACGAGTGGTCAAAAAGGGCAAAAATGGTCATACATAGTCCTAAGTTATATCGACCCTTGGTATCAAAAATGTGGAAAATTTCCCCCCCCCCCCCCCCCACAAGGAAAATATGTATATAATATTTATTTGTTTTTACCTTTGAGCTTTTGTTTTCTTGTTATATGCAAAAATAAGCTAAATTATTTAGAGACAATAATATGCATAAATTGCCTTATTTCAGGACCCCAGTCGTGTAAGTCCCTTGTCCAAAGCAAGAGTTATGCCGCATGGGTTTTTGCACAATGTATAGTGAAACCCTACACAACCCCATTTTTTACCTTGCTATTAAATGGGGCCCATGGCTAAGGGAAAAAAAAAACCCAAAGTTGTTTCATGAAAATTGTACAAAGAGAAAAAAAATGGTTGACCATAGTTATATCCCTCGGTCGTAACCCAGCTTTTTTGGTAAAACAAGGTTTACCGGGGGGGACCAACCACTCGAAGAATTCTTTATAAAGCACCCCGAGCTTATGATTTTTTATTACCCAAGTGGATAGTTATGGTTCCTCCTCTTTCATTTGATACCCAAAATAAAAAAAGAAGTACCCACACATACCTAAGTATGGCGTTACAATGACGTCATTAAGTTATTGTGCCGAAAAAAAAAAAATTGAAATTTTCCATAAGAAAATAGGCAAAAAAAAATCCAAATTTGAGCTTAAAAAACAATCGTAGGGAATTACATCAGATTTCATGCGGTTTTTCAGCTCTAAGTGATGACAATTGGCTTGTTTTACGAAAAACCTAAGAGGTTTAGAGCCAATTTACTGTCCCTGTACATCATATTTTTAAAAAATTGTACCATGGAAAATATCTGTAGGCGGGCAAACCCCCCTACCCTCGGGACTTTGGGAAGGGGAATAACCCTAAAAACCCCGGTTGAAGGTGGAAATTTTTTTTCGCCTAAAAATGACCAGAAAAAAGGATGGAAATAAACGATACCCATAACCTTTTTACGAAAAAAGCTTTTGGCATTTTAGGACAGCGGAGCAAAAAGTTCAACTGGGGGTGGTAAACCACCCCCCCCCCCTGGTTAAAGACGGAGGCCTTCTTAAAAAGAACGAGGAAAAACCAAAACAAATATCTATGAATGACATCGGTGGTTATAAAAAAAACCGGTGGTGGGAACTGATGGAAACAAAACTACGATTCGAACTACAGGAGACCAAAAAAGTTACTTGTTATAGTGATCTTTTCAGTCTCAGCCACATGTTGGATTTTTTAATATTCTTTCCATCAGGGGGGCCCGGGGGGGGGGGGGGCATGGGTGGTCACTGTTCATTGGTAAGGGGGGATATCATTGTGCGGACCAATAAAGAAAAACACTAAAAAGGGCATATTTTCAAGATTGTGCACGATACATAGTAAAACAAAAAAAAGGTAGCAAAAAAACCACTAAAAATCTTGTGAAAAAAAAGGTTGGTACTTTTCATACTTGAACGGGACATTGAAACTTACATTTAGTGTTACAATTTGGAAAAATTTTGAGTTTGTTATCGTATTCGCTCATTTTGTGGAAATGAGCTATTCAGTATAGGCCTACAAAAAAGGACACAAATTTCACTTGCTTTAGGGGTCAATCTCAAATATTGCCAAAAAAACTTATAAGGGTAGGATATTACAACTTACCCATATTGTTTAGGGGTGACTTTTAGACCAATCAAATATTGTACTTGTTTACGGTACTTTTTTAAAACTAACTCCTTGTTTAGGGGTTTGCGGGGGACTTTGAAAAATGTGGAAACCTTTGGTAAAAAGGCAAGGGGAACTCACCCCACCTTAAAAAATTGGCCCCTTTTGAACAATCTCATCAATTTAAAAAAAGTGGGACTTTCTTGTTCAAAAACTCTCCACAACTTCGGGACCATTTATGAACAAAAATCACAACAAAAATAGGTGGGACCTTTGTGTCCTGTTGGGGGGGGGGGGGGTTGCGACGGGGACCTGCTGCTGATTTCGGGGGGATATTCCCCCATCCCCATACTGCCAGTGCCTACGTTCATGAACCAAAACAACTCAAAGTTAGGGTATTATGATTTTGAATTTTTGAATTTAATTAGGTTCTGTAAAAATATTAAGATCATTAAATTAGGGGGCTATGGGGCCCTGATTTTTTAATTGCACACACACTCTATACACTTAGGCCAGGGGAAAATAAAATGATTATGTTCAATGAAAAAACAGTTTCATCAAAGAAAGAAGCTAAATTGAGAAAAACGTGTGTTAAAACACTTAAAGATTTGTGGACGTATGGTTTTTGAAACAAAAAAAAATATAACATCTAATCAAATCTATGGGCGGGGAATAAAGTACAGCAGCACGAGGACAGCAGAGTAAAACAATGTTTCCATGTTCTGGGCAACCAATTTTTTTACGGAAAAAAAAAAAAAAAATCACAATTTTGTGTGGAACATTTTTACTAACTTGTGTAAAAACAATTCAGTTAGGCCTACGAAAAAAAACCATGGGGCATTATATGCAAGCAGCTATATGGGGGGTGACTCTAAACTTGATCTTGCTTTAGCCTATTCAGGGGGACTATTCAGGGTCTATGTGTTCAAAGGATTAACAGGCAATCACCAACCCAATGAAAGAGGGAAATCCCAACAATTTTTGTCTTGCACTTTTTTACAAACGTCCTTACCCCAACCAAAAACACCTGAGGACACCCCCGGTAGAGGGTGGACTTATTTTTTGGCATCTTGCTTTAGACGATATATCCAGGGTTTATTCTGGGATGGGGATCGAATAATGTTGAAAAAAAACACCATTTTAACATTTATTGTTGGACTGAGATGTGTGTGTGTTAATAGTATAGGGATATTTGTCTTGACAGTGGAGAATTGTGGTTATTTCACGGGAATAACGGGACGATTTGTTCCACGGATTTGGTTTTATTCGGGACTACATCAATCATTTTCTCTTGGACCTTTTTACCCAAAAAACAACTTTTCTTTTAACCCCTTGGGTATTAGGGTAATAGCAAGAAAAAATGATGGGGATTTGTGTAGGGGGGTCATGCTACATTTATTAACAGGCAGAGTGTGGTGTTTTTACAGATGGATACATTTGTGGAAAGGAAACTTGAGGGGCCTAGCTCTTGCTTTGGGGAACAGGACTGTGGCCTGCATAAAGGCAATTTTAGGCATATTATTGTTTCTAATTAGGTTATTTGCGTATTACAAGAAAAAAAAAACGAAAGGTCAAATAAACAAAAATAAAATAAAATATTCACATTTTACAAATATTCCTTGTGAAAGTTTGCCACCGCATTTGGTACCAAGGTTCGATATTACTTTGGGACGATTTGAGGGGTTTTGGGAGGTGGGGGACCATTTTCACCCTTTGAACCAACTTGTGTCAAAGGTCACTAAAGGTCAAACAGGGAAAAAAATGAGAAAAAAATTGCAAAACATCGAATTTTTGGAATAGTCAGACCCAGTAGATTACGTTTATTAGTGGTTGCCAACAATTCACATGAAACTCACCAAACAATTTTACATAGGCCCCCTTACAACATAAATACCAAAAGTTGACCCCGACAAAAAAAAACAAACAACCTGGTGACAACGAAATCAAAGAGGGACCCTCTTTCAAGATTCACTCCCCCTAGCTACACGTCTTACGCACTTCCATACTATCTTCCTTCTCGTTTCTCACCTTTCTCTTACGCCTGATACCTTCGCCTTATTCTACCTCGTTTCCTTCTCAACCTCTTTCTCCTACAGTTCTTCCCTCTCACTTTTACCCTTCTTCCATCTTGTAATTTCCCCTCCACGCCACAACCCCTCTCCCATCCTGACTTCCTCTTTCCCCCTCTCCCTCCCCACATTCTTCCCGGGCCACTTCCCTCCCCAATTCTTACTGTGGACCCATTGATAACATTTAGGGAAAGGCAGATTTTTCCTGAACAAAACAGTTGTTAATCGGGATTTTTTAAGATTGCCCAAAAAGTATGTTATAAACACTTTCAATTATCCTATGTTTTGGGGGACACCAAACCCAAAAAACTTTTGTTTGCATTATTCCTTGTGATATTATGAAGGGCCTGCTAGGTAGTCTTTGCATTTAGTGATGGAAAAAACACATTGTTCAAGAAACTCATTGCCACATGCTAGCTGCCACTCTGGACTCAAAGAATTTCTTTTTCAAAAAAGCAAAATTGGCCAGAGGCCATCAGGGAGGGATTTCTTGTGTATTAGGGAATTTTTTGGTAAAAAAAAAAACTAGTAGTGTTTCCAGGGATATTTGTAAAAACTGGTCCTGGGAAGTGGGTGGACTCAGCTGAAAAAATCGTTAGGATCGCCAAAGCAAGATTGACACCCTATATTTAAGAAAGCCAGAAAAGGGGAACTCCTGCCTCCTACTGGTCGGACGGGAACCTTCCTTCAGCCAACTTCAGCACTCTACACTGGACGCATAGGGAAAGGGGGTAAAAAGGACAAGACCCGGGTGCCATGCAGAGGGGGCACCCAAAAAAAGACCCCAGGGGGGGGGGGAATACAAAGGCACACAGGGCTCTCCATAACTTTTGAACAACGTTACCGGCTTGTCCGCTGTTACCAAAAAAAGAACCCCTCTTTGGGGGGAAAACAACTTTTTGCAAAATTTTTGCCCACAAGACCTGTATTTTTTAGAAAATTTGCAAAAAAAAATCTCAGCCCCCAAAAGACCCCATATTTTTTGGAAAAAATTTTGAAAGTGGTAAAAAATCTTTTAAAAAAAAAACCCCTATTTTGGGGCAATTTTGGGGCTTTGTCTCTCACCCAAGATTTTTCCATAGCAGGGTAGCAGGGAGGAAACTGCATTTAAAGGTGTGAAACCACGAGAGATTTTCAAATATTCATGTTGCCCCTCTGTCTAAAAAAAAATCGGAAACAATAATAATTTTTGCCCTGATTTGTAAAGGGCTTCTAATCAAAAATATCCCCATATGAAAAGGAGATAAAAAAAGCGAAGAAAAAGAACGGAGGAGAAAAGAGGGAAATGTTTCTTTGGTACAAAAAAAATGTGAAATTTTAATTGCGTTATTTAGGAGCAATACAAAAATTTAGCCTATGTTTTATTATTGAAAATATAAGCAAATCAAAAATCACTTTTTTCTCTTTTTTAAAGGACATTTTTGTATCCAAAATACAAAAGTTAGTAAGAAGTCTACTTGAGTGGTCTAAATCTAAATTGAAATTGCTATTATGACACAAATTATATTTGGGTTGCCTCAAAAATTCTCTTGTTGCACCTGTAAGTGTATAAAAAAATCTATAGTCTCAGGGTTTTTTCAAAGTGGCCTTAATATTTTATAAGCAGCAGGGCTTGTATCCTTGGGGGGGGGAGTGGGGGGGACTCCCATCTTGGGAAGTGAGAAGTAAAGTGACGCATATGTAAGTGTTAAAGAACCCCCTTTTCAGGCATCATTGTCACCCAAATACCCATTTTTAAAAAAAAAAAATTCCAACCACAAGGAGGAGCTCATAATTTTGAAAAAAAAAGTTCTAATTGAAGTTGATAACATTTTAAAAAAAAAGGACCCCCTATTCTGGGGAAAAACTTGAAAAAAAAAATTTTGGCCAAAGGGAACCCTGTATTTTTAGGAAAAATTTTGCAAAAAAAAAAATCTCACCCAAAGGACCCCATTTTTTGGAAAAATTTTTGCACAAAATCTTGGTCACTCGGAAAAGGGGGGGAAAAGGAAAGGAAAAAAACCCCTATTTTGGGGGCATTTTTGGGCTGTCTCTCACCCAAAGACCCTATTTTATCAGTCCTCTGTCACCAAATTTGGCCCCTGGGTTTGGAAAGCAAAGATCTACAACCATATCCATTTCATAGTGGCCATGTGAGTTACCCCCAAGGGGCTGCTGTCTGTAACATGATTCTTAGCAGAAACCTGGGACTCGAAGCAAACAAAAACTTGTGGGGAAAAAAGAAAAAAACTTTTATGTGCCATGTGAGCGAAAGGGAAAAGAAGGGCTGGTCTTGAGGGGAACCGTGTAGTTTTCCACAGCTTGTTTGTCTTTTATATTTAGAAAAATTTTAAGCTTTAAGCAGTGGCGATTTTAAACAGTTTTGGACACCTGAAATAAGAAGGAGCCATTTACCCCTGTAAAAATATCTGAAAACCATCCATGCGAGGGAATCTTGCCAAATGTGGGACTTACAAAGGATCATGAACCAAGGATCATTGGTGGGACCCCAAGGCCTCATTTCACTGTGGCAAACTCCACCCAAACATATCAAGAGAAACTTCACCAGTGTAATAGGCCTTTTACGAGTGCAAACCACACCAATTTGGTCTTTGGATGTGGGGCGGTATGTGTGATATGAAAAACATTACCTACCAAATGGACGTGTAAAAAAAAAAAAAAATTTTCTGTCCACTCAATGGAACATTCTCTATCTTTCATTAACAAAGATCATGTCTTACGATTGAAGTTGTTTCACTTTCAAGGGCCTCTCTGTTGCGGCATCTTACTATAATTTGCCAAATGTTGTATGTTGTATGTCCGCAAAAAGGCCTCCGGTTCAAGTTTCGAATTCCTTATTGGCGCCAAAACTCACATGAAAGATTGATGATTCCCCGGCGGAGTTATTTACCCTAATATTTGGCAAAAATCGTTCAGAAATGGCTGGAAAACATTGAAAAAATCAACGAAAAATGTGCTCGGTTGCTATGGGGAAAATTACCATTTGTTTTAAGCGTTACTAAGCGGCTCGTGTAGAAACTAGTGTGGTGCAATTGCGGACGGGGTGGGGGGGTTTGACCGCGTCGGCAATGGACGATTACGCGTAAGCCGCTATACATGCTATATGCGGTACGCCAAAAAAAAAGGGCTTCCTATAGTGGCAAAGAGTGGGGAAAGACAAGAACATGTCATGTTATTTCCTCTTTGATTGTTTCAAACTGTGGATACTAACGGGTTGCCCCCACCCCAGAGTTTTGAGAAGAAAAAGAAAAATAGGAATAATAGACAAATATTAAAAAAAGCTATAGGGATTATGCTGCAAAAAAAAACTTGAGAATAAAAAAAATTATGGATTGCGGGATGTTGTGACCGAGGGGGGGGTTCTCAAAAAAATACCAGGATGGCCAGGGAATTTATATGGAGTTTTGAGGGAAAGTCTATGAAGAAAAAAAAAAATGTGGAAATATTAACGGAACATGGGTTTTACCCCCCACCAGGAGTACTTTCGAAGAGAAAAAAAGTACAACAGGGGGAAAAACTTAGAACGGGATATTAAATATTATTTAAAAAAAATGAGGAACAAAATTGATTATTATGAACGTTTTATTTTACAGGGTGAATATCAAAGTTTTGACGTTTTGCCTTAGAAAAATCGGTAAAAATACATGAGCTATATGTATGGATAGGTATGGGAATTGGTATTTAAAAGTTTTTAAAAATTGGCAAAATGTTGCGATTTGGGGGAGGTCCTCAAAAGTTCAGGGGGTGGACGGGTTTGGGTGCGGTGGGTCTCGCCATAGTTGTGTCCACTTCTTCAGTGGATCGCTTCCAGTTTCACGTGATCGCTCCCATTCACGCAAACACTAGCGGGAGCCCGCGCGAAGGGCGGAAAACCTCCGCTCGTCGAGAAATAAAAAAGGTTCAAAAAAAGGAAAACTGCTATAAAAAAAGACTGTTGGCGAGGGGACGGGGTTGTGTGGGCATTTGGAGGACGTCGTTACGGAAAACTTTCAGGGGACTGGAACAATTGGACACACATCCGCTTTTCCCACCATGGTTGCCCCCAGGAGGGGGATGTCAGGTGCCCCCATAGGGCTTCTACATGGGCCCTACAGAAAGTGCCATTGACCTCCCTTTCGGGGACAGTTTCCATTGTAGATAATCATTCAGGGTCTGTGTGTAAATCCTGACAACATCTCTTCCACATGAGCATCGAATTGTTAATTCAGCAAGAGAAAATATGCAAGGGCAAAAGGGGGTCCAATGCACTTTGCAACAATGGGTTTTTAAACAAAACCCCTGTTATTTTTTAAAAAAAAAAACCAAGGTGAAAGCCTCAGTTTGACCTAGGAGGGGCTAGGCTTAGGGTCGGGGTAATTGGTACAATATAGGTCTATTTGTTATGCAAATTCTTAAAACACATTAAAACAACCTTGAAAAAAGGGCCTCGACCCTTCTAAGTCTAAGCCTCTAAGTGCTTTCTAACAGTAGATAGCAAAGGCTATTTTTACCAAGTTTATTTTCCACTTCATAAGTTGTTTTGGTGGGAGAAAAGCAATTTTATTACAAAAAAACTATGGAAAAAAAATTTGTGTTTGGGACTCACCCCACACTTCATAATGATTAAATAAAATTAACCAATGTGGAAGTAAAAGTATGAGTCCAATTAATTTGCTCAAACCTGATTCAGCATTCATCATATTGATTACGAGTTGGAAATTTCATCCTATTGTGCCCCTGACACTCATTTCAGTGCATTCATAAGATTGGAGTGGGGGACGCCAAAAAGCTTCTTTCAAAACTCATGATCAGTCAATTCTGTGGGGACTTTTAGCTTTTCAATACACAAAACCCAAACCTTTCTTGTGTGGGGGCTATCATGTGTTAGGTATTACTTGACTGGTCCCACGTCAAGATCGGACTTGTCAAAACTGGATACTTTAAAAAAAACCTTTTACAGTGGCAGCCTTGCCTTATACAACCATCACAGGCAAGTCCATAAAACCATCATCTTCAAGGTGAAAAAGAGGGGGGAGGCCGATAGGTCTGTTGGTTTTAGAAGGAGGTGTGGTAGAACTCGTAAAGTACAAAAAAACCTATTCCTGTTATTATTTCATCCCACAAGGTTTATTCGTCCAATGTGAATAGGTTCATGAACACCTTTCCTAAAATCTGCGTTCCTATTAACCTCGTACTAACAAAAAACCGTATTCCAAAACTTGAACAATTCATTGCTGGAATTGCTATTCCATTTAACGGCCATAAAACTAAAATATCCTTGATCACATTACTTGAAAACATTGATGTTGATATGATGTTCAAGAAAAAAAAAAAAAACTGAGGACAAAGCTTGCTTTTATGGATGACATGGGTTGTTATTGGGAAAACAGGGTACCCTAGTTCCAATTAATGTTTAAACTATGATTTCATTCTTTTACAAAAAAATTTGGGGACATAATTCTTTGGTGCCATAAGTTAACAAATGTTCTGTGGGAGTTCCCATGGCCATGTAAGGTTTGAAGAATGTTTGGGAGAGATTTTGTTACAATTTTCCTTAAATTAAAAAAGAAAAAAAAAAAAAACAAATTTTTCTTTTGGACATACATTAGGGCATCTCTGGGAAGTCTGTAGAATAATTGTTATTATTCCAATTTTGGTAAAAAAAAAAACCGCTTTGTACACTTTGTTCCCAAACAGTTCATGTCAACACATTGTACCACAGGCTGCTAAAATTTGGCCTAGCCCAATGTAGACACAAACAAGGGTAAGTTTCACCTGAAAAATTTCCTAATTTGAATTTTAAAATCTTGGAAAAAAAAATGGTTATAACATGATGCAGAAGACTCTCAAAAGAATGCCTTACAATTTAAAAACATGTTATTGCAAATAATGAATATTTAGGCCACTTTGCAGCTGTAATTTAAAGTTAGAGCAGAAGCGGTCTGTGTATCTTGGGTTACTTAAATGGCATTTTCACTACACACAACACGTCATGACTAGATAGTCTATATGATAACAGCAGCCATAAAAAAGTTTAATAAAGACTAATCTAGTCATGTTAATCAGGACCTAAGGTTAACCCCTTCATACTTTACGACATTCATTTGGAACGGGTCCCTGCACCAGTACACAAAAACGGGAGGGGAGGTATTGTGTTTTGTTCAAAAGTTCGCTTAACCTCACTCTCTCATCATCCAAATTTAGAACTTTTGAGCACTGTGTGAAACAATTTTAAATTTAAAAAAAAAATGCATCGATTTCATTTAAATATATCGTCCACCCCTCTCGTGTTAAAGGCGTATGAACGTCGAGGTATGTTACCATAACGCCGCCCGCCGTTATGATTTTTTTGCCCGCGTTTGAGCATGCTGAAATCCACTTAAAAAGTTCATATTTTGTATTTTTAAAAAAGAAAAAAATATCAAGGTTTCTTTTGTGTGATCATATCTTGTGATGTTATTTTAGTAGATTTTAAAAAAACCAAAAGCAACATTTGCAAAAATCATTTCTTTAATGTAGGTTGGTTGGATGTTTTGACGCAATTTATGTAAGGTAATTGACCACAAAATGACCACTGACAAGGTTGGTGATGATGAAAAATGGGGCCGTTAGGCATTACTGCAAAACATTTTCAGATAATTAATAATGAAAAATTAAAATAGGTTGCCTCATGATTTGCAAAAACAAAATGTTACGGGAAACATAAACATTTGGACCTTTCATTTGGCCTAATGGTCCACACTCTCGGCATTTCTTGGAGGAAATTGAAAAGGTTGGGTAGAATTGTCTGTCAACCCACATAAGCTGGTCCTGTTAGGGGGACCTTCAATTGTACATGTTGATTACTATTGGGGAACAAGTGGGGAGTCAAAAGCGGTTTATAAGTCTCAATACATTGGCATGACCAAGTCACAAAAACCTGATCTTTCACTAAAAGTGTATTCAAATGCATTTTAACTTAAAAAGTGATTCAAATACATTTCACTATTGACCCTAAGTGACCTTAAATGACCTTTGACTTCCAATCTGTACACCTTCGCTTCATAGCATACCAGTATGAAACTGATCTGTCACTGCCCCCCCCCCCCCGAAATAGTATACATATTTTACCAAGTTTTTACAACATGTACAAGAAATAATGACCCCTTTGGGAGTGAACCTGTAAATGACACTTTAACCCCCCCCACATTTGTACCCACATTAACCTGTTTTGATGTATAGCCATCCAATAAAAGAGGTGACGGGGATGTGCGGCACTATTGACCCCCTTTTGGAATCACCCACTAAATAAACGTAGTGTAGCAGACCACGTCAGTGCCGAGGACAAGGGTTGGCGTACCCCAAATATTGGCCCTCGCCTAAATGAAGAGTCACAAAATGTGATAATGTTGTGTCTTTAATGAAATTAAAATTAATCATAATGTGTGGAATAGTAAACAAACATTTGGGTGGTAAAAGATTTTGTGATGTGAAAGTTTTGTATAATTTATGTTAAATTAAAAAAAAAAAAAACTTTTTATTTTTTTTTTTTTTTTTTTTTCTGCCAATTTTAAATATCTAGAACCATTCAACTTGGCAGGGACGTTTGAAAACATTGGCAAATTTCGAGGCTCTGGAACTCAAAAAATCAGCCTCATAATATGACGTTTTTCAATTTTGTTGAAGAGCTATGATCCTAATCTTCCCAAAAAATTCCAGCTTTGAATAACAGTCGCTTATAGCCGAGAAAGGAACGTTTGGTAAGAGGTCATTTTGTACACAACAAGTCTATGGGGAGTTCTTTAGTGGTGTGATTCCTGTGATTGCATGCATCAAATATAAATGGATATGGCCCAAAGCCTGTTTGAGCGGGTCACGATAAACTTGAACGTTGTCTGCAATGTGTAAGCATCGATCTATACTCTAGAGATCAATTTGAACCGATTTAAGAAGTTTGCAAGTTGATTTTGTGGTTTGGGTGCCAATATTGAGATCGAATCAGTTCCTAGCCTAGGCTTGATCACAATTTTTACTTAATTACATGGACTACTATCGTAGCGGTACACATCACTGTGTAGTGATCAAATTTTGCAGCCGTGCATCTCGTATGGTACAATGTTAGTAGGACCTACTCTAGTTTTCAAAATGCTCACATTAAAGATGGGCAGGCCTCTAGCCTAGGGATTAGGCTAGTACGTATAGCATGTAGGCTAGGCTACGTCTTTTTTTTAAAAATAATACTACGGGCACATTTCGGTAAAAACTCCCATTGAGGGGGAGGGGGTAACCGGGGGGACCCACACAGTTGGGGTGCATCGACCCTTGTTCAGATGATTGATCATGCATTTGCCATATGCGCCATGATATGGGACTGCATGAATCATGGCATTTGTCTCATGAGAATCGCAGGGTAAAGGTGGTTTGTGATGATCAAGTGCAAAGAAAATGGAAAATGCATGAGCCACAATTTTAATGGATTCATTCTTTAGTCCTGCAGGTATACAAATCAATGATGAGCAAGATCTAATTAAAGGAAGGAAATATGTCATTGATTTGAAATAATTGGAAAATTTGGTGTGAGGAAAGCTTAAGTAACGTAGATACATATAAATCAAAATAAGTTGAAAATTGTCCACATTTGTTGAGTATTTTGCACTTTAATTTCCGCCCAAAGCTTACTCGAAAACGGTTCCGACAAATCCACATCGCAGGCAAATGGTGACGGTCAAAGTGATGGACCTCCATAATACGTCATGTGACCACAGATCGCAGTGTTGCACACTTAATAATAATTAAACACAACGAAATGAAACAAATATGTCTTCTGTAACTTATTTTCTAATTTTATTATTACTTTTCATTAATCCATCAATTTACGTGTCAGCCTAACAATTCGGAGCAAACGATGTTTTGGTCAGCACTTTGAC